>DWQX01002241.1:0-22769 GCA_018245475.1 Pharmacophagus antenor
TATATATATATATAAATATTTGTTTTTATTGGTATGTTTATATTTACATTGCAGTATTAGACTAACTTCTGCCTATGTTAGAAGGCAACTAAAATAGTTTGCGAGTTTAGGAATGAGGTTGAGAATGCTATGGCAAACACGAATTGGTCTCCAGTTTGCCGTTTTAAAATAATGGTTTGTAACTAAATATTCGTCCAAGCAAACCTTTTTTTTCTTTTAACTCTTCTGAATATAAGTCTTAACAAATTACTTGTTTCTTGTATATATGTATATGTTTATTATCATAAAGTAAAAAGATTGTATCTTTCAAAAGCTTGACTTAACTGAATAGAAGATGTTGTTTTTCAGGAAACGCGTTATTCATACCGCTATTGTTTTTCTTCAATTATTTTTACTTAAAACATTATTAAATTTTATAATAAAAATTTAAAATCTAAAAAATTAACAACATTACTATTTAAGTTGACATTTAATCTCGTAGCTTTTATAGTACTAAATGAACTGCCTGGTGTTTTCAGAGGAGTATGCTATAGTATTGCAGTTAGAACTTTTAACTAAAACTCATTTTTTTTTCCTCAGGCGAGTACACGTGTCGGAAGTAACGCTTAGCTTTCTCAATGATGAATTTGAAGTTGAACCTGCGTATGGAGAACGTCGCGAAGAGATGTTACGTCTGGCCGGCATTAAAACTTATTTTATTTTACGTGTTCTGAAACCGGTGAGAGTAATGTAATTTAAAAACACAGTAAATTTTATAAACTATTTTGTATCCTTACAATTTTTTATTACTTTTAAAAAGTACTTAACATTATTTTCATTAAAATTTGGGATGAGCAACGATTTATGAAACTGTAATTAACATAAATGTAAATAATTTATATTCTTAACTCTGTTTAAACATTGATAGTGAAGTTAAAGAATTAAAAATATATGAAACTTATAAGATTATTTTTGTATATGGGTTAAAAATATTTGTTACGCTCATATATTTAATATGCACGTAAAAAGTTATGCAGATTATGTTCTCGAATCTTTTTTATTTAGTAAACCGTGAGGTAATTTAAAAATGCAAAATTTTTAGTATAAAGGTGGAAGTGTTGGTGGTGTAATTGTGGATAAAACTGTTGCGGATGCCGACCTTTCGGAGACGATGAAGACGGACGATCTCGCTGACACACTATCAGATCTTCGAGATGATGATGAGGACTCCGTAAGTATACCGAAATCCATTTCAGTGTGACTATATCTTTAAAATTTTAAAATGCTTTAGATGAGGGACCGAGTTCATTAATATTAATTTCGTGTTAGTTATGTTTTTGCCATTATTTGACTTGCTAACTAAGCCTCCATACTTTGTAGCTGTATGATTAAATAGAAACGCTTCGACCATTTTCGTAGGTTCTGTCGCCGCAGGATGATAACAAAGACAGTGAAAATTCGAAAATTCTTGCTATGTTAGAAGAAGAACTCGTTAATAGAGATGATGACAAGTAAGTGGTATTTAGTAATGAATATAAATATTATTTTACTGTCAGACTCTTTATTGTATATAAAGTATTCACATTCCTTGGCTTTTTTCATGTGCTTTTGTTATCAATTATTTAAAACGTTTATTTTATTACCCGAATACAAGTACAATTTTTATTTTTTTATACAATAACATGCAGTATGAAAGGTCATAATGATTAGTTAATTCGGTATTTCGAAATAGGAAGTAGCAGCAACAAATAAATTATAATGAGATTTTGTTTGTGCAGGGAATTGGCTGACGCGACCAATCTTTGTCTGACATTCAACTCCATCGAAACAGAGTCGGCCTTCTCTCGTCGATCTGATGCATGTCCCCTAGCTGCCGTTGCGCCTCCTCTGCTACTAGTGCCCACAGTAGCCATCATCGCCAGCTTCGCTTCTCCGCCCGCTTGGTCCCTTCATGCGGTGTACCTGGCACTAGAACTCGAAACTGGCCTAGTAAACGTTCTGTATTATGCCTGCTACAAATATGCTCAGTATAAGGTTAGGCCATTATCTTTATTTCTGTAATAATTTAAGATTTTACATCCTATTTATTAAATAAACAGATGTATCTGTTTTGTACATCAAAAATTTATACGGTCCGCATTTTATAAAACGATTTAAAGCTGCACACTAACAAAATTCAATTACTGTAAGAATTAAAGCCTTAGGATACTGGGCAGAGGCTCGACTTCGTAAATGAGATGATTGAGCGCTTTTCAACGTTTACCAACATATTCTTTTCGGATAATGGTAATTTCCATCTCAATGGACACGTAAACAAACAAAATTACCGATACTGGAGTGCAACTCCAATCCAAAACACAAACATCAGAAACCCCTACATTCGACTAAAGTGACTGTATGGGCTGTAATGTTGGCGCTAGGGATTATCAGCCCTTTCTTTTTTAAAGATGAAAGGGGACACACAGTTACAGTGAACTCGGACCGTTATGTGGAGATGTTAGATAACTTCTTCATGTCTGAACTGCAAAACTTTCCTGGTTTTAACCAAAAAACATGGTTCCAGCAGGATGGAGCAACTTCACACACGTCCAACAGGTCTTTACCACGAGTTCGTGAAATTTTACCTGGCAAATTTATATCCAGGAGAGGCGACATAAATTGGCCTTCACGAATTCCCGATTTAACCCCTTTGTACTTTTTCTTGAGGGGTTACGTCAAATGTAAAGTTTATGTCAACAAACCGACTTCCTCGGCACAATTAAAGGGAAATATCCGTCACAAAATGGCAGCCATCACGCACAATACATGTCGAGCCTCAACGACGATTCCCAAGAGGAATCATGGGACCCACAGTTCACAGCAGACGAACTGCAAAAAGTTGCCAGTAGTCTCAATCCAAAAAAGGCACCAGGGAAAGATGGTCTCACGGCAGATATATGTGCGGCGGCGATCGTCCTGGATCCCACCCTCTTTCTGGCCATTTCGAACAGATGTCTGGGACTCACATACTTTCCAAAGATATGGAAAGAAGCAACAGTTCTCGTCTCAAGAAAATAGGGGAAGTGGGACTACACACACCCCAAGTCGTATAGGCCAATCGGACTGCTACCGGTCTTCAGCAAAATCGGTCTCCTACCACGTCGCACCAACAATGAGTAGAAGACAATATGGGTTCACACCGCCGCGAAGCACCGAAGGCTCCCTCTATGCCATCATGCAGTTGATAAGATCGCAACTGAAAGAGAAGAAAATACTTCTGATGGTTTCTCTGGACATAGGGGGAGCATTCGACAGTGCTTGGTGGCCGGCTCTCAGGTGTAGATTGGCAAGTACCAACTACCCCGTAAACTTGAGACGGCTGATCGACAGTTACCTGGAGAACAGGTCAGCGAGTCTCATGTGTGCGGGAGTTGAATGCTCCAGGCATATGACGAAGTGATGCGTGCAAGGTTTCATTGGAGGACCAATTCTATAGAATCTTCTCCTGGATCCCCTGCTGAGAGAACTAGAGGCCAGAGGCGATCATGTGCAAGCTTTTGCAGACGACGTGGTCGTAATTTTCTCAGGGAACACCCGGTCGGAAATTCAAATACATTCCAACGCGGCACTAGCACATGCTTGGAGATGGGGAGTCGTAAATAAGCTCAGATTCGCCTTGAATAAAACCAAGGCAATGGTACTAATAAACTGAAATACGACTCACCATGTCTAACCATGGGCGGAGAGTGTATTGAACTATCTGACTTGAGGTGAAGATTCTCGGCCTTATCATTGACCATAGCCTAACCTTTGGTGCACACGTCAAAAATGTGTGCAGAAAAGCTCAAGGACTCTATGGACAGTTGGTAAGAACCGCGAAAACTCACTAGGGATTAAACCCTGACATTATTAGGACTACCAACAGTGCGGTTGTGGAGTCGGTGATTATGTATGCTGCAAGCGTGTGGTCACTGGCAACCAATAAGGTAGGAATAAGAAAACAACTCGATCGAGTTCAGAGAGGTTTTATACAGAAGATCATTATATACTACAGAAACGTTTCAGTTAACCCAGTGCTACTACTAGTTTGGTTGGTTCTCCTGGATATCCGGATAAGGGAAGCAGCCTCGGTCTGTGAAGTGAAGAGAGGTCACTCCAGAAGAATATTGGGAGACCGTGATATGGATACACCTATCGATGTCAAAAATCTACCTCATTCCTCCGATCAACCTAGGATACAATTCCAATGCCTGACGGACATTGCAGAATTGGACCAACATAACGCAGAGATAAAGATTTTCAGCGACGGAAGCAAAATAGATGGGTAAGTGGGCACAGAACTATCCATATAGAGAGGTTGCGCAGAACAGGCCAAAAAGAAGTTAAAATTGGACCATTTCTGCACTGTTTATCAGGCGGAACTACTAGCAATAGCAGAAGCATTCGAATACGCCCTTCACAACCAACAACGAACATGCAACATATACTCAGACTTCAGATCTGTTCTCGAGACCATTGCAAACGACGCTTCCCTCCACCCCCTTGAAGTGAAAGCTAAATACAATATCACAAAATTAACCAAAATGGATTATACCCCCAAGCTCTTCTGGGTAAAAGCACATGCAGGGGTGGAGGGAAACGAAAGAGCAGATCAATTGGCAAAGGAGGCAGCTACAAAAATAAAGACGAAACCGATGGCAAATATCCGGTTTCATTTGTCAACATCCAGATCATACATGAATCGGTAGATAAATTGAACCGCCGCTACAAGGATGGTAACACAGCAACTACGACAAAGAAATTCTTACCAGACGCGGAAAAAGCCTTTAAAATCATAAAAAACCTCGAACTCGACTCAATTTTGGTACAAATACTAACTAAAAGGGCACAGCGTATTCTCAGAATACTTGTATAAATACAAGCAAAGGGAGAGTCCGGCGTGCAACTGTGATAACGAGACCAACGAAAATATTATTCATATATTAACAGATTGCCCTATTTTTGCCAAGGAGTGAAATGATGCAGAAATAATTTTAGAAACTATGATAAGTGAGAATAATTTAAGAATTTTATTAGAAAATGTAGAAACTAGGCATTTTTTATCAATTATTGTAAATAAATAAGTAAAAACAAATAGGAGTAATTCAAGATTAGAATGTAAGATATAGTTAAGAAATTAGAAGATAAAACCCAAAATGCACATAAAAGTAAAAAATATGCTAACTAATAAATGTAAATAAAATCCCTAATCACCCACGGCAAGGGAACATAGCAGTCATTTAGAAAACAAAAATCCAGATGACAACAAAAACAAAATACATGCCGAGCCGTCATATAAAATTTTAGAGGTCGATTAAATGAACTCCGTGAACGCAACGGTTTACATTTGGACGATATCATTTTCAAGAAATAAATCCCAAAAAGTGTATTTTAATATGTAATAATTTTTTTTTAATAAACTCCTTGTTTAATAATTTATCGATTTTTTAATGTAAAATTCGAGTCACCTTATATTAAATATAGAACATTGCATAGCTAATATTATTGTAATATATACACAAATTTATTGTTAAACTAGCTTACGTACGCAATTAAAATCTATTATCGCCAACTACTTTTTTTGTCCGTTTTATAATATTCTATATATTAACCAGAATGATGTTATATTTTCATTTCCAGTATAACAAATTTCATAAGGATAATTGATGTAATTGCAAGGCACAGCTTATAAATAGACAGATATTTTTTTTATAAACAGTTGTCTCCTATCGATTACATTAACCATTCTAGAGGGAATATGTATATAAACTGTAGTATTTCGTTGTTTAATTTGTTTACTTAATAATACGTAACTGTTACAGTTGCAAAAATATAAGTTGCTAATGTTTTGATATTTAACCTTTTTCCCCAATAGGAAATTTAATATTCATACCATCTCTGACAATAACTCATCATATTTCAGAAAACTACAATAAGCCCGTCCTGGAAGTTAACTTGTAGCATTTTCAACGTGGCGATGTTCGTTGTGGCTAATGTTGCTACAATGGTAAGATTTTAATAGTAATATCTTTTTTTCTCACCATTAGGAGTGATTTCCTTTTATACATTTTTAAGAGATGATCTCTTTTTAATATAAGAATGTTTATGAATATCAGACATAGGCTTAACCGAAATTATCAGGTTCCAAATTAATGTTTCACATCTTCTGTCCTTCAGGATTTTTTTTTTCACTTTTATCAATACAAGTTCGAGGTATACTATTTCAAACAAAAAATAAAGTTCAAAATCGGACTACTCAATTATGCATAAAAACATGCAAAAACAGATAAGGAAAAATATAATCTTGTTTTGATGTTGTGTCTAGAATTCTTTTCTTTTAATTTTATATCATCTCATTTTAAAGGTGATCTGTGGTGAATTCGACATAGCATTGAGCGAAGATAGCCTAAGAGATGATGCGCCGGCGGACAGCGGTGCGCATCGCTGTATGCATCCGTCTTACTATTTTCATGTAAATGATTTTTCATTTCTTAGCAATCACTAATAGTTATGAAAATTTACACTTCAATAAGTGGACAAATGTAACATTCACTAGGAGTTTAGCTTGTACCCCTTTATTTATACTAAGATGAATATTTTTGCCCTCAAGGAGTGGTCTGACAACTACGATATTTTACTTAGCAAGATGCAGAAATCAATCAAATTGCTGGATTAACGAAATGATTACTGATAGTGACTTAATGAGTTTAAGATATTTGAGTAAAATTTTTTTTATATGTTTTGATATAGAAAATCTATATAGTTATATGTAGTAGTAGATAAAAGCGTAAATTATGTTTCTGACAAAAAGACTTGATTTCACTTAAATTGAAGGTTTCTATTCCTATATCCAAATGAACATTGTGTGCAAATAGAAAACATTGTACTAATAATAAATAAGTAATTAGTATCTGGGATCTTTCACACATAGCACTTTCATCCCAAGATAGGTAGCTAAGCAGCACCTGCAATATGGGCTACCAGAGATTATTATACATACATACGTAAATATGTAAAATAAAATACTTAATATAGACAAACAAGTAGACGCAGAACAAACAAAATGTTCATCGCATAAATGTTTGACCTGAACGGAAATCGAACCCGGCAGGCAGAGTTACTACCATTACACTAACAAGCCACTCGAATTCAATTCAGTAAAAGCCGAAAGCTTGTAATCGTGTCTAAGTTAGATTTAAACTTGACTCAGTGCGTAGAAAAGTATCCATTTATCATCATAAAGGAATGTTATAAACTGTTACATGATTTTGAAGGTGGGCGTGGGAGCAGCGTGTTGCACACTGTGGCCGGCGGCGCTGGGCGGCGCAGTGCGCGCAACTTTCCTCTTAGCCCTGGCGTTTGCTCATACTGTTCCGGCCATTTACGCACCCACCCTTCTGACCATGCGCAATCACTCACGCGATCCATATAAACATCATTTAAGCTATTATGCTAACTATACACTATACAACGATCAGCTCGTCGACATCTTGTAAGTATACTTCGCATTTTCAGATTAAATGAAATTTAGTTTATACACCATTTTCCAATCGTCAACATGATGCATAGATATAAATTAAATTATAAATTTTAATAAAGCAGTTCGGGCAGAGCTAGTGTTTCGTAAGATTATATTAGAATATTACTTCTCGACTTTTATTTAATATATACTATATCTGTATTTTTTTCTATAATCTTCAGTTATGTAAAAAATAGAGGAGGATTGTGTGCAGTTTGGCATCAACATAGCAATGTCTCTGATTATGAATACTTATATAAAATGCGAATTTCGCATTCAGGATATATAAATTTTCGTACCGAATATAGTAACTGTTAATAATAAGTTTATCGAAAGTAGGATAATTGTAAAACTCCTAAATTACACAGTCAAAAAATTTTTTTTGATTACCCATTGTTTTATTACATAAACATTGTTTTGGTAGAGGCATAACTGCGATCGTCTGTCACAGATGACGCTAGTAATTTAAATCCCAAAAATTCTTGTATAAAGGGTTGTGGATATATAGCGGTGTTATTTTTTGGTTAAAACTTTTTATAATTAATTGTTAATAATAAACTAAATCTTTAAAAGTTTTGTTATATAAAACACTAAGAGATATCAATGTAACATCTGTCTATAATTTTTAAGTAAAATTACAAACGAACAATTTTTATTTTTACATGAATTTCATTATAATTGTTTGGAGTTTTAATATTTAGGTGGTTCGGGAAACCTAATAAACATAGCTGTCCAAAAAACAAAGACATTATAAGTTATACTTGTGTAACTTTGTGGAACTTCCAACAAGGTTATACAGATCTTTTTTCTTCAATGTAAAATGAAAAAAATCTGTAAAGTCATTCTTATATTACAAAATTCCTACTAAAATCCAAACGCCACTTATGTGGTTCCGGAATCGAACCAAGGACCTCGACGGAACGAAAGTAATGGAGTTTAAAAAATAATAAAAGGAAAGATGGTTATTCCAGTATTTATTTATTTGTAATCCATGACACGTTCCCGTCTAAGATATTGAGCATTTTATTGCTAGCGGTGTTTATATAATCTTAAACTTTCCCAGAGCTAAGGTTATGACATTTGCATTTTGCATTTATTTAAAATAACATACACTATGAAAAGAAATTCTATTGAAAAATTGTCTACAAAATGTATAAACCCTTATCTAAAATAGACAATTGTACTATATAGGAGTACATAGAAAGCAGTTATTTGTTAATAATAATAGAAAAAGGGACAGAAATAGTTAATAGCTGTATTACTTTCGTTTTTTAAAGTCGTCATTTAAACTCCATTACTTTTATAGCTAAGTAATCGAATCCGGGGCCTCGATGTTATGAGGCAAGAGGTTAACTGCTGCGTCACAAGTCAAGCTTAAATAAACAATTTGTGTCACGTTTTAGTCGTCTTTAAATGGTTAAGCTCAATTCTTAGGGAAAAATATCCTTTTTTATGACGCAAGAAATGGTAGTCTTATAAGACTAAGTAAGTCATGATAAATTATGATATTTATGCATTATTACAGTTACTGAACTAGAAATTTTAAAAAGCAAAGATATACGCTTACTCTTCGTCTCTTCACCCAATTTATATTAATAGTCTGTATTTTAACCTTCCCTTGATTGGATAAGTTTATGAACATTCCATTTTTCTTGTTTGGTGAACCAACAATTGAAACTCGACCTACTATTGAATAAATATAGCTGTCTTGTTAATAGAAAACAAGTAAATGTATAATGTATTATTTTAAAATGATCATTTAAACTATCACTCATCAAAACAAATCAAAAAAGGTTAAAAAATAGCTTTTGTGAAGAAATATATGCATCATCTATACGGCGTAAAAATATTTAACAAGTACAACTTGCTATATTTTGTTAATTATTAAAGTTTTATAAATGATCAAGCTTTAATATTCATTCATACAATCTTGTGATGCCATGACAAAGAGACGAACACAATCGCAATCTGCGAAGGATTTTAAATTGCATAACACAAGGGCAGCTCCGCATTGTAATATGTGGGACGCATCAACCATCACATAAAATTACTGCATGTTTCATTATATTACATTTAAAAAATGTTAAACTGGAGGTATAACTAACACGAGTAATGTTAATATGATATATGTACATAAATAACATTACATTAACCTTAATTAACCTTAGTGTATTTAAAGCTAATATAATCTTTAATTTGTATTTATCACAATATTCAAGTGTCTGTTTTTAAAGTAGAAATAACATATTTTACTTAATGCATAAAAATGTATACACGATACTTAAACCAAATTTACATAGGTATGCTTATCTGTAGGACTAATTTGTTTTCACTTACTTTAGACCCTACCTTGTCAGTAATCAGCATGGGTTTGTCAAAAATCGTTCAATTGTATCTTTTGTAGACTACCTTATTGAATATGTCGATGCCCAAGGTCAAATCGACGCCCTATATATGGATTTCGCCAAAACCTTCGACAAAGTTTGTCATAGTACCCTATTAGAAAAACTGTCATATTATGGTTTTGACACCTTGTCGAACTGGTTTGGCTCTTATCTGTGCAATCGTAAAAACTCAGTTGTATTAAACGGTTACTACTTATGAATATTTAGCTACTTCAGGAATTCCGCAGGGCTTTCATCTGGGGCCGTGGTTATTCAATCTTTTTATAAATGATCTCCCAAGGCACATTGAACATAGTTAGATCTTGATGTTTGCAGATGATGTTAAGCTTGCTCGGGTAATTAAATCTTCAGGGGACTCTCATCTATTACAAGCAGATATTGATAATGTAATAAATTGGTGTTCTAATAACAATATGTGGTTAAACCCAACTAAATGTAACCATATCACATTGACGCGCAAATTAACTCCTAGTTATCATAAATATCAAATAAAAATGATAACATACAAACTGTAAAAATTATCAATAATCTGGGTATAAATATAGACTAAAATTACTTTCATTCCGCATATGGAAATGACTATTCAGAAAGCTTCAAGAATGCTGGGTTTCGTTATTAGACACAGCAAATTTCTGAAAAAGATACTACTAATAAGGTACTAATAAGTAATACTAATAAGGTACTAAATCATTACTAAATAGTATATATACTAAAAATACTAAAAAGGTACTATATCATTGTTACGTCCGCAATATATTGGAGAACGGCTGCGTGGTTTCGTCACCCATATACAAAGTTCATCAGCCACGAATCGAACGAATACAGAAGCGATTTCTTAATCATCTCATGTACAGCAGCAAAGTTAAACGTAAACCCTCGCATAATGGGAAATTAAAACTTTTTAATAATGACTGTCTAGCAACTCGTTGACGATATCTTGATTTAATTGTGCTATATAAAATATTAGATGGAAATATTGGCTGTGCGGATTTACTTCAAGAAATAAGTATAAAAACTCCTTACAGATATCCACGTAGTCCACAAGCTTTAATTCATCTACCACTCTTCAAATCTAATCTCGGGCAAAACGGCTCACTGTGTTGAATGTCTCGCCTGCTTAATCAAGTATCGGGTTCCGTAAACATTTACAAAGATACTAAATCAATGTTTAAAAAGAACACTGCAAAAATTACGTTCATTATAATGTTAGAAATATTACTTTATAATTAGGTGAAATTACATTTTATGCATGTCTTTAGTTAGTCACTGTTCTTTTTTATTTTATTCTGTGATTATATTGAACTTGTGTACTATAATAGTTTATTAGATCATTTTTAATGTACAAACTGTGGCTGCCTTAAATAGATTTTCACTTAAGACTAAATTAATATAATTCGTTATATGCAAATGTACGTATCTAGTGTAACAATCCCTGGCTGTTTGTTACTAAAAAAACAAATTGCGATTCGGCAAGACCGATTTTAATTGGCTTATCGTTTTTAGATAACTATATTTTAACAAATAACTTATGCTATTTTTATTTCAAAAGTTATAGGGATCGACGTGAAAATCAAATTTAAGAAAAACTTATTGGACAAATTAACTGCCAAGTGTTTGAATTTTTGAGAAATGTAATAACTAAGCTTTCCTTTAAATCGTGACATTTGAAGTTGTGGAATTAAAATAACAAAGAGATTAAATAAATATACCCTGATAACACAGTCTGCCGGGTTACGCTTATATGTATTATGTACATATGTAGAATGGCGACGTTCATTCTCGGAATGGAACTGCACGAAAGTTAGCCTTTTTGACACCAAGTAATGCTTTTAAATTTTTGGTCTTGTTAACGAGAATAAAAAGTGAAAAATTGTATTTCAGTGTGTAAAATAACATAAACCTTCTGAAAAGAGCCTTTTCATTAAATATGTTATTAATACACTTTTTTCTTTTTACATCGTTATTACATACTGCATAATATCCTTCAACTTAACGTATGTTAAATCTGCAGTAGATTGTTTTTTTTTGTAAAGTAATAGGAATAGAATGTGTGAAAATTGCCTGAATAGTGTTTTGTACGTTTACATTTGTTATAAAAAGGTACAGTAACTTTGTTTTTAAATTAATATTGTCATTCCTCTAGAGTAAAATATGTCATTATAATTAAATAAGATTGGTTTAATTGGTATGTTAAGTAAAAATTAAATTTCAGTGCTTAATCCAATACGAGGTTGGTAGTGTTTAGCAAAATAAAAAGTATAATTTAATAAAAGAAACGAAAGTAAATTTATGTAAAGTAGATCGTAACTCGATTTCTGTTAACAGGTCACATGTTCATGCAGCGAGGAACATCATTATGCTGTTTATCATCGTATTTGCACTTTTGCTATACAATCGTTACGTAAGTATAAAAATAAGGTAAATATTTTAGATGCAAGCTACTTGCATAAGTCGTCATAGGGATTTTATTATTTTTTTTTTTAAATGTTGAAATGTACACAACATCGGTGTTGAGCGTTTCGTGAAGTGTGAGAGATTAATAGTAATTTTTCAATATTAGTAATTGTTATATGCTATGCGCATACATTATCAATTGCATTTGCCATATCCGCATTGCATGCCATTAAAGGTTTTCACTTGTAAGGAATACTTCAAACTTACAAATCACCAATTTATTTCAGCACTCTTATGTGGTCATCATTAACACGTGTAAGCACTTACATATATAAATTCCGTCACTGCAATTAACCTAACAGACCTCCGACTCCAAGTGCTGCTACAAACCGACAAACTCCCACCATGTTGTCACCGTCCTTTATTCGGCACAACTTGTGCCATCTACCCCCCATTAATTTTGAAACCTTACAGACTAGGTACTTTAATGGTATGGTCGTTAAATATGATTTGTATTTACAATCGACTTACGAATAAGCGGACTTGTTTAAACCTTTTAAGATAGATAAAAATTAATGAGCAAGATTTGGGTAGTGACAAGCCAGGAGAAGTAGAACTGGCCCGTGGCCCGAAACCTCGTAAATATTACACTCAGATATGGCACACTCAGCGAATGACTTACTGATACAACTACTGGTGGCCAACACTGGTTAGACTGCTTTTTTTTTGGGAAGTAACTTTTTTGATTTTAGATTATTATCAATGTACATAAATATAAGATTTGTCATTTCTCTGGCCATTGAAGACAGAGAATTTTTTTAAAAGGTTTATACAACTCTTTTTTTATAGGATATGGGGTAATACTTGGCCTTGGTTTCACCTAATGTTAAGTTATAATAAGGCCGTAGATGGCAGAGCTTATTAACCCAAAATACATCTGGCTCTCACATATATGTTTGCTGGAACACGGTAATATTGTTATGGTGACAAATTGACATTATGGGTGGTAGGTAATCAGGCGTGTTCGAAAAACCTTATCACCATCCAGACTCTACTACTCCTGTGACCCGGGAATCGAACCCGAACCTCTGCATTAGTAAGTCCAACTCTTAAGGAAATTCTGATAAATTAATTTGTAACCCGTTTAAATTTGTCCATTTCATAATCAAATCACATGCTTTATTTGTTACAAATCGTTGCGAAATTTTGTTACTGAATTTCTGATAGTGATTCTTACTACTCTAACCCTGCTGTTGTATTTCTGCTGATACAGTAAAGAGCGGGGCCGCTGACTCGGTCACGGGGAATTTGCTGCTATTCTCATGGAAATGTTTCCTCGTAGAGGCCGTTAATCATACGCCAAGTGAAATTCGTATGCGGATATACCTACTAACCCATCCTTCACATGGGATCGGCATAAGGAAAGAAAAAAAATTGGAATGTTACATTACCACTAATTGATAGTATCGCTTCAAAATCTAAATAGAAATGTGATGGTGAATATCATTTAATGGTTTGACGCTTTATAGCAACGACAAACATATCTAGTTGTTTCTTTTATTGGAAAAACTAAAAAATTGTTATACATTTTCATTGCATTTACAACAAGTACCTTTACAAACGTATAAGATATTGCATTTAGATTAAACAAATATAATAATATTTTGGATAAACTGGTGTAAGTACGGATATAGAAACCTCGTCTATTTTATTTGCGAGTCGTTGCATTGTATTAATAAAGTAAATTTACATACGGTGTTTAGCAAAACTAGATTTTCGTTAGCCAGCTTTAAATAGTTGTTACGTTATTTTTATTTGTACCTATAATTAAATACACATTCCTTACTTTGCATTCTTTTTTAAAATTTAAAATGTTAACAATTCGCATTGGGGAGACCTAAGGGCTATAATGGCTATGTTGCGTTATAGCAATAAAGTTTCGCATTGAGTAAATTTTCTCTGTATGAACTATTGTATGTATTAACCTAATATAATCATGTATATATTTTTTATAATTAGATACCTGCGTTAGGTATATAGCATAAAACAAAAATGTGGTAATGTTTTCACAGAGCGAATCTCTGGAACGAGCACGTCACTCCCGAGGCGAGCGTATGCGAGCGCAAGCTGAGCAAGCGATCGACCTGCGCCGGCGCAACCAGGCGCTCGTGCACAACGTGCTGCCACCGCACGTCGCCAGCCACTTTATGGGAGCGCGACATCATCACCGCGATCTGTACAGCCAGAGCTATGCCGAGGTCGGCGTGCTCTTCGCGTCTATGCCCAACTTCTCTGGTAAATGATAAATAAAATGTAAAAATATTTCATTTTTATGAATGAAATCTATACTTTTGAGTACTAATTTATATATACAAATAAATTGTATGGTTGACAAGGCAAACAAGTGAATTCCACCCGGCAAGTCGTTGTCAGGCACAAATGTAATGTTAGTAATGTTTCATTTATAAAATGGCCATAATCCAGTTGCTAGTGTGGTGAAATTTCGCACTATTTAACTTAAATATGTGTAAGTTTTTAACTGTAACATCTTCACCGAGTATAAGCTTCCAGTGAAAGAAAACATTGTGAAGAGTAGGCACGACCCAAGAAAGGTAGCTTCAAAGGACATGCGATTTTCTTTAACTCGTATTTGGCTAACGTGGTAGATTTTGGCCCTGATTATCGCTGTAAGAGAAGGCCCCATGATCGTGCATTGAAAACATAAATTTGGATATTTTGTATGTATTTCTTGTAAAGGTTGTCTGGAAGAGGCCGCTTTCAGCACTTGACCGCCTTTTGCCCTGCAAACGTGTTCTTTTACTTCGCTCAATTTGTAAAAATTACTTTTTTTATTTTGTTTCATGTGTATTTTATTTTGTTTTTCTTATGCAATAAAAACTATTCGGTTCTATTTTATTTCATTTATAAATGCAATTCCGTTTATATTTTGATTTTAATTTATAAACGGTCAATTAATAGTTCAACATGTCATAACTTAGTGTCACTCACACTTTAACAAATAAATATTAAAGTTTATAGGAATAGGTTGTTGACTAATATAAAAATACGTAATAATATATAAATAACAAAGAGATATACTGTACTTCAATTTGTACGTCATTAAACTAGAAAGTTTATTGTTTAAATAACTTTACTCTAGAGACCGGTGTAATTTCTATCTCTAAACGCATAGTTGAGCCCCATTTATTTAGAAACAGATAGAAGTATAAAGTGCGTCATCTATGTAAAAAAAAGAGGGATACGACAACGTAATTGGCAAAGCACCTAATTAACCAAGTTAGTCGATTCAATTCCATTTAGTTATTAAGGTGAACAATAAACGCCTCTTGAGAATTTTTTTATTGGCTTCACTTACCCATCTTGTTACCATATATGATTTTCTGGAAATAAAATTACGAAAAGTAATAAATACGTCTAAAAATATATTTCACGCACAAAAAAATTACGTTAACCTAATTAATTAATCTTCTTTTCATAAAGATGTATAACTAATATATTACTTAAGTAGAATGTATGTTTCAATTTGTTCTCAGAATTTTACTCTGAAGAAACTGTAAACAATCAAGGCCTGGAATGTCTGCGGTTTTTAAACGAAGTAATTTCTGACTTTGACCTAGTAAGTATTAAATTTCATTCTTGTATCTTGAAATTCAAATATATTATTAATCTATTCTAATGAAATTCGAAATCCTGACTGATTCACTGACTGCCTGACATATATCAACACAGCTTAAAATTCTGGTTTTTGAATCAGAAAATTTGAAGGACGTACTCTTTGTGATGTGATGTGATGATATCCGCTAAAAAGTGTTTCTAAAATTCCGCTTTGAGAGGGGAAAGATGCTGTTTAACTGAAACTTTTTATTTTGCGAGTTAGTAGACTCCAAAATGGGTACATACTAGACAGTGATTTATATTAATTTTAAATAAAAAAATTATCACGCTCAGTGAAGTGGGCGGGTGACGGCTAGCTATGAAGATACATTAAATATTATTTTATTAATTTTTATATTCAATTTTTTGGTTATAATTTCAGTTATTGGAAGACCCCAAATTTTGTAAGGATATAATAAAAATAAAAACAATAAGTTCAACGTATATGGCTGCATCAGGCCTAAATCCTACTCGACTGATGCAGGTAATAATGTCATTTAAGTTTAATTCTAACTGTTTTTTACGTAACGTAACGTAACGTTTACCTTGTTTCTGTGTCCTACAAAGAGTAGAAATAGTACGTTTTGGAATAATTATCAAAATAAACTGCAAGAAGTTTTACGAGTATGTTTCGTATAGGTAAAATATATATATATTTTTTCCATAATATGCATGTATATTATTTATACGGTCTAATTTCAATTTGATGTGGGAAAAAATCTATAAGCATATCACGCAATTAGCAGGTGAAGCAGTTTCTATTTATTTCTATTTATTCATTTAATTTAATATCTATTTTTAGCCGTCTGACGGTGTGCTTGTTCGCTGGGCTCATCTTGCATGTCTCGTTGAATTTGCTCTGGAATTACAAAGAGTCTTAGCTGCCATTAACGAACAATCGTTCAATCATTTTGTACTACGTCTTGGTGTAAACCATGGACCCATTACCGCTGGTGTCATCGGCGCACGTAAACCACATTATGACATATGGGGTAACACTGTTAATGTTGCTTCTCGAATGGAAAGTACTGGCAAAGCTGGATGTATACAGGTTAAAAATTCATATTGAATATATGCGTAGAGAGAAGTTTTGTTATTCAAAGATATTTTTCCTAAATCACAATTTTTCGTTTATGTAATATATTTTAAATCTTATTATAGAAATGGTTTTAATGATGATTGCCTAATTATGTTTTAGCAAAAGTTTAAATAAGTTATAAGAACTTCTATGTATTTATCTTTCTGAATAGATAAGAGAAGACAGGATCAAAAAAGCATTTAAGAGCTGAGCATGCTAAAAAGAATATTTTATTAGTCTAATTATTTTTAGGTGACAGAGGAAACTTGTCTAATCCTGCAGAGTTTTGGCTACTTCTTTGAACAACGGGGACTAGTTGCAGTCAAAGGCAAGGGCCAATTAATGACCTATTACTTACAAGGAAAGCGCGATTCTGTCGATAAAAACGCCGAAAAATTAACGGTAAGTAACATTAAAAAAAATAAATACAAAGACTTTTAAAGTTCGTTTTACAACTACGAACATTTTTACCCTGAAATATCTATATGTATTTAAAAAAGACATGCAAAAGTATATACTTTTTTCTCACATTCTCACACTTTCAAATTCTCATCGTACGTCCTTATTTCATAAAATGGTTAGATAATTGCCTATGAAAATGTCATATCTTATGTAATATATTGCAACTGAAGATGTTTATTAGTTATGTGTTTAAATTTTTTAACGGTGTCGTGACGACGGAGCTCTTTTGGCGCGTGGCGGACAGTCTACCCGGACAGGCCGATTTGCCCCATGTCGGCGTGTCTGGCCAGACTGCCCTTTATGCAGCCAGTTGTCTGCCATAGAAAAGATAGCTGTAAAATAACAAAATGAAGAAGAAAATGAAAACAAAAATGTTGTACCACTGCTATGAATAATACACAAGGTTTACTCAACCGAGAAACAACTTCATCAATGGATATTTTAATCTTTCCATTTTAATTTATTGTCTCTTAAATTTATGCGCTTAGTACCTATTATAATTTTCGAGGAAAAAATTTTTTTTCATATCAAAATAGACACTAATCTGTTACACGCGGTTATATATATTTGCCTTAAACATCTCTTATATTTATTTTGAAGTATTTAATCTTGTCCTGTTGGATACCTATCTTCTGACGTACCGTTATAATGAAGGTCATTTTGTGCATACATTTATATTCTTATTTCTATCTAACTTCAAGGTAATTATATTCACGATTTTACTTAATGTTTAATGGATCGTTAAGAATAATATTTTAATAAATAAATAAAAAACTAGAACAAAATGCAATATTAGCTTCAAAGAAAATTTGGCCGTGACCTTTAGTAATATATCTATCGATAACGAAGAAAATGGAAAGACAGAACTAAACAGTTTTTTAATTAAAAATCTTATTATCTTATCTTAAGGAACATTTCAATAATGTAGTCCATATGATGTTTTCTGCCTGAAGTACAATGTCACTTTCACAAGCTACAATATTCCCTAACGCTTCTGTCTTTATTTAACCTACTACAAGGAAATCGATGTACTGCAAGTTTATAGCCTGCCAGGCGTTGTTTATGCTTAGTTAATACAACTAATTAAAATTAAATATATACTTACTACATAGTTTACTTAATAGTGTTATGGTATCTAGTTTTTATAACAGATCCTAATGTAAAAACATTATAGTGAAAGTTCATTGAAACCGGTTTTGTACTTTTAAAGTTATCTTCGTTCCAACTGATAAATTTACATTTCCATAAACATCTTTGGATGTAAAAAAAATATCGTGTGTCAAATAATATTTCGTAAAACAAACATTTCTATTTTTGTTTACAAATTATAAACTAAATTAATATTCTTAATTAATTGAAATTCTAATCTATTGAGATTGTATTTATACTTTGTAATTGTTATTATTACTGTTTATAAAAGGTGTCCTTCCTATTCAGTTAAAAAAATTGCAATGTAATTCGTTTGTAATCCAGTATCGTTTTCTTCTGAATTGAATTTCACACATGTTCTACATTATTAATAAGATTTTCAAATTTCATACTCTTTTGCTGTTAATATGACTGTTAAAAAAGAACTAAACAAGTATTTTTTATTAAAATTTTCTATAGATGGAGGAAACATTGTGCGAGGCTGATGCAACAGACACATTATTAGCCAACGGAGATGCCTCGGTGACGCATCCGCAATCCGGCATCGGTGCAAATCAACCTTTGATACCATCTTAAAACGGCATCATATGTAATTTTTAGATTTATCATTAAAAAATTTTATTGAGCACAAAGCATAGCAGATACAAATCAGTTAGGTAAGTGTAATCTTCTGCAATAGATTTTACTACATGTCAGGAGACGCTAATTTTATTTAGTATACATTGACCTTCTTTTTTTTGTCTAAAGGAACGCACCTTCACTTTAGACTAGAAATGTAACATGATCATCGTCTACCTGAAAGCAACTAATATTTTCGAATTAGCTACCTAAATTAAGGTACATTATTTAAAAAAATTTATATTGATAACACTTATTACTTTTTGTCTGTATATTTCCTTTAAGGTATAGAATATACTTTAACATTTTTTTAATGTTAAAATGTATTCTATACCATAAAGGAAATATAGTGTAAATTAATAAGAGCGCACAATTAATACAACAAATGATAGTGATAATTCCCTAAAAGTAAAATGAACATTTCTTCAATTATGTTAACTTCATACCTCTTAAAAAAACTAATAGAAAATGTATGGGAATTTTAATCTTTCAGTATATAATATACAGTAAATGATGTCAAATCATTATGTACTATGCTTGTACCTGGATTGATTAAATGGCAATGACAATTACTTCTTAATTTCTTAAAAATATTAGAAAAAAGTCAATCTCTGTGTAAAAATGTAAAGATAGTGCTACGTACTTTATCTTTACAATAATATTGAGACGCTTAAATAACCAAAAAAATGTAAAACTAGTACTTATTATATGTTAGTGTAAAACAAAATATTTAAGTTTATCACTAACAAGGCCAAGAATCTGATCGCTATAATGTTACTTTTTGGAAAGAACATATGTTTATATTTTTATGATCCCTCTCTCTCTCTCAAGTATTTATATTACAATTGAAATAGCTTGTCTTTCAAATTTTACTGACATCGTATACTGTAACGAAGTCAAGTTATCTGCTGCACACTTGCTCGGCTCAGATAGCTGTTTCGTTCTAGTTAATCACTCAGGATGGCAATGTTACTTTACTACATGTTAGAAATAATTAAAATGTTGTTATTTGATATCCAATAACATATGAATATCGTGTCTATAATATACGTACAATTTCTCATTAATAAAAGTTGAATGTGAACTAACACTAACACTAGAATAAATGAGAAAAATTGTATACTTTATCATAATCATTGATTTAAGTATATCAGAAAAATAATTTCTTTGATTATATTCATTGAATAATACTTATGTATTATTTTATAACAACTACATTAAAATACATGTATTAAATTTTAGTATCAAGATTTAATTAGTTATAGAAATTAAATTTATATTCAACAATCAAATTTAACCAATGAAAAATCACTCAAATACGATTTAGTTTAAATTAGGAATGCGATAGAATATTTAAACAACGACTACCGTAGCGGCTTATCAGTCACCGGCCTTCTGGGATGCATGTCAGTTTGTTATTTTCTTGATGATATTTATAGTAAAAACGGTATTATTAAAAGTAACATAGAGCTCCGACTGATTTTGCTATTACTATACATTAAACACAAAGGAAAGTTGTATTATAACCTTATCTGTATACAGAAACTAGTAGGGCTACATATGATGCCCAGAAATTTGGCGGCTAAATATAATTTAGTTAAATAAAAAATATATGTGATAAGTCGAATGCTTCAGCAATAATTAAGTAATAAAGTATACATAAAACATTATATTTTTTCTATACTAATATGTAGTGTCTTGTTGGTTTTCTAATAGCAAGTGGCTTTTAATATGCACTAGATAGATATTATTGTAGATGCAAATTTTATTCCTAACTCTGACAGCCAAGATTTGACTTAGCTAAAAATTTACCGAGTTGCATGTTTAATTAAAGAAACTAAAAACAAGCTTTTTATTATTAACATCGTTTACATCTCTAATTATACACAAGTACATTCAATGTATTATTTATAACTATTACTATTAACAGGTTAACTAAGCAACTAAGAAGATAAATTATACATCAAACAATCGATAATAACATATCTACTGTCGCTTTTAACAAATATATGATTCGCTGATCTACTCATTTCAGTAATAATTAAATTGATTAAGAACAAAATCTTTTATTAATTTGTAGTTTTATGTCTATTTTAATTTTAAAATAGTTTTAAACGTTTACTATTTTTTTAAATGTGTTGTTAAATTGACTATTAATACAAAATTTTGTTATCTTAAATTTTGAAATAGATATGAATTATTTACATTTTATAATATTAGATTTTATTTGAGCTGTCATCTTCAATGTTAGCTAATGCTGACGGTGAGTGCGTACACTCTGCGGTTACACATCGATCTGTTGACGGATATTTGTATGGATTTGATATTACGAAAATATAATACAGTAACTGGGTATAAACAATATAAAATTAGGTTTTATTAAAAAATGGTTCACATGAAGTTGCGCTTCAATGAAAAGGTATAAAATATGTATCTTACGTCAGAAATTAAATGATTTCATAAATGTGCATCTCGAGGAACAAAACCTTATTAGATACTGCTTTATTAAAAGACTAGATATACATAGCTTCTGTGGGTTGTATTGAGTAGAGTCATACTTGGTATTTAGGACATTAGATGTCATTTTATTATACTTAGGTATTTTAAATTGTTTGGAGACGTTTAAAACAAAATATGTGACGTAGATTATTAAATGGTGATATTTTTATTCGATATGTACGGTAGTTTAGATTTATAGATTATTTTAATAACTTCTATAGAAAAGAAAATTTTCCTGTGATTTAAAATATTGTTTTTTTAAATGCTATACTTTAGCGTGTAATATTGGATCCTCTCGTGGGCTAAAATAATTTTATTAAATAAAGCAATATCTTCAAATATTCTAATTCATTTACTTTCTGTACATCCGTCATATCATATATATTTATATATCTTAAACGAAAATGTCTCAAACTTCTTAGTTACATTTCTTATTAATAAAATTGTGCTAGTTGAATTAGAACCCAATATTATGGTCAACGATATGTTCAACTCTGGACATAAACAAGTTCAAATGATGAATAACTAACAAATACGCATTTTATAACTTTTTTTATTTATCAGTTATGATAAAAAAAACTTAACTTCGATTTCATCTGATGTTAAGTGACAACGAGACCGTAGATGGTAAACCGTGATATAGTATGAACCAGAACATAGCAACGCTATTATTGCAGCAGATTTACATTGCGGGTCGTAGCCAGCCATGGTTCGAAAATCCTTAACACCATTCAAATTTCACTATTCCTGTGGCCCGGGATTGAAACTTAAGAAGTTTCAATCCCGGGCCACAGGAACTATGTATGCGTTACAAAACAAGCAGATATATCACTGTGCCACGGAGGCAGTCAAAGAAGTCTCGAGTTTTAAATCGTAAAATGTATTTTTTTTTACATTTTTGGCATATTTGTAAAAGTAATAAGTTATTTAATAAAAATTGTTACATAATTATATTATAAATATATTTATAAAT
>DWQX01002242.1:0-22761 GCA_018245475.1 Pharmacophagus antenor
ATATAATATAATGACAATTGCAACACCTGGTCTTTACGCGGCACTCATCTGTGGTAAATAAACCATGCCCATTTATGGCATAGTCATGTTAAATATAGTGTTATTTTTATTAACCAGGTGGTGTTAGTACGAGGTCACTACGTGTCGTACCTGCCGCTGTGCAGCCGCAACGAGCCGGTGTTCCTGGCCGTATGCACGCCGCTCGCGATGCCCGAGACCCGCGAGTGCGTCGTGCACGGCGCCACCAACGTATTCACAACAGTACACGCAATGGACATGAAGATACTGCACATAGACACCAAGTAAGTTTGACTACATTCGATCGATCTTGTAAAACACAAGGCTCGTGGATACGCAATTCGGAAACGAATAAAGTTTAAAGAGACAACTCAGCAGGCATAAGTAACTCTTATGATTTTGCGTTTCTTATATAAAAGTGGTAACTAAATCAACACACACACACAAATACATAGACACACATTAAACACATTGCCAAACCTTTAAAAACCTGCCGTATGATAAACAAGAGATGTTATCACCTATGTTCTGAAACATAAGGAGTAAATCAATATCGAACACGAAAGGAAGGTCAAATATGCCAATATGAATACCTATCCTTCTTTGTGTTTGCGATCAACTATGCAAAAGCTGTACTCAACAACTGCAGGAAATATTTGTAAAACAACGTTTCAAACCACAATTAATTATATATAGTTTCACTAAAAATTTAAATAAAACATTCCAATTCATTACGTGAATAACAAGTATAATCTTTGTGTATGTCATAAAATATATTGATGCATCTTTACTCCATTATCGATAAATCAAGCGTTATTTATTCAGCGGAATCACATGTATATTAAATCCAGCGTGTTTGAGAGAACAATCTCGATCGTGTTTAAATCCTACACGTTGTATAATGTCACAGGCGCGGTGCGGAAAAGTATTTGCAGTCATAAATCTTTCGTACAATCGGCTGCTTGTGTTACCTCTCAATACTTCCTCCTACGGCACTAGTTCAAGGCTTGAGACAATACACGCATTACGGATTCGTATCTGTCACAGTGGGCTACCGTCCATCAATGGCCCGCGGATGGTATGACAACGTCTCTATTGAAGCCGTTTCATATTCATGCACGTCAGCGCCCGCGCTCAATGGTACCAAATAATAAGAGGAGTGGAATAATGCGCGGTGGTGAAACGCGGCCCCGATGACTTCGTCACTTGCAGGTGCTTGACCATTATTAGCCGTCTCCGTCAGTGCGATATTTACTGTCTTCCTGCACACGAACAATATATTACAATTAATTTCACTTTAAAATGACGTAAGGTGTTTGTCACATTCTACACTAATTAAAAAAAAATTAACAACAAAAATAAAAGAAAATTATTTTATCATCTTTTTATATTTTCTTTGTGATTCCTAGATTTTACACTTTACACCTTATTTTCCTAAATTTATGTTAATGATTTATATTTCAGTTCATTTATAGATTGATGAATTAAAACTAGAATATGTCTTTCTGACAATCGCAAAACGACATTCAAAGTTTATTATCGGAAGCTCCTCTTTCTATTTCGACTAAAACACATTTTTCATTAAATCATTTTCCACTTGTTTGATTGACAACTCTTATAAAAATGGAAAAATTTTAAGTTAAAAAATTAATAAAAGAACCACCATGTCTTTATACAGGATGTGAGTTACTTAGAAATATTGTATAGGATCAAATACATCTAGTATCGCCGGTTTCCGCATAAGTTTGTTGGTACTTTGACGCTTTAATATTAACCGATCACCTGCTCGGAAGCGCGCGCCTTTGCATACAATGACTGACTTACAAGCTGCCGATCCCGGTGACGGCACAAACAGGACGCGTATATGCCACTTTTTTAGAATTTATAGATTATAGTAGTTTTTTTAAGTAGTTTGAAGTACGATTTTATTTTAATTCTATATTTAAACTTAAAATGAAGTGTAATTCCATAATTAGGTGCGACGCGACAGGTATGTTTTTTTAATTATGAGTAATACGGCTACAGATTTCATCATACGGCCTGACAGATTAGCTGAAATAGAAATTTTATGTCAAAAATTACATTTTATTTGTATATTGTTACGTTATATTTATTTTATTGATAATATAATGGCAGTAAATAAATATCTGATAACATAATTTTTAATGAAAGTGGCTATATGAAGAGTATCTCATTGTAAATATACTTTTCTTCATCGGTTATTGGCTAACACCTCAATTTCACCTAATGTTAGGTAACAATGAGGCCATAGTTAGTGAAACGTGTTTGTACAGAATACTTCTGGCTGTCACAAGTATACCTGCTGGAATACAGCAATTCTGTTACGGTGACGGATTGACATTAATGGTTATAGTTAGCCAAGCGGGTTCAAATAATCCTACAACTGTCCAGGCTTTACTCCTGTAAACCGGGACTCTAAACGGGGACCTACTCGTTACAAGGCAAGAGGGTAAACAAACACACCACGGAGACAGACAAAATTACTACTACTACCAGGCCATAACACTGAAAGTCTCCTTAGCATTTACGCAACTTTTTCAAAAACGTCATCATCACCGAAACAATCTAGTGAAATTACTATATTAATTTCACTAGATTTTTAAGATGAAACATGACGATTGGTCTCAAAAATAACTTGGCGGCAGAAGTATCTTCTGGAAACTTTATATTTGTCCCAGTTCCTAAATATTTTTTTTTTGTATTTAGTTTATTTTTTTAAATCTGCCATTGATGAGAAGTTTCGAAGACATGCGTAAAAAAATCGCTAGAACTATTGTCTACCTACTAATGATGACATCAACACATTTTTATACACTTACTCCTTGGTGACTTGACCTTGTTTAAAATTAATGAGTCGAAGTAAGCATTAAACATTATCTTTTTTATGTTTTAAAAAAGCAACTCACATTATTAGTCGTTAAATATTTTCTCAGATGTTTGCCTCTGTCCTGCGACTACGACCAGTAACTCGGCGAATGTACTCACATTAAATTATTTCATAAATAACGAAAAGTCGTTTATATTAATAAAACATTATTCACGTGGCATAACAACATCCAAGCATATCGCGCAAGCGATACGACCACAATAACGCACTGTTGCATCTGGTCGTCGTAAACATTATTGTGTTGTCTCCAGCACACATTGTGCGACTTCCAATGAACCTAGGCGCCTCATTAGAAATGTCAATAAAACCATTGCGGCAATACATTTCTTGGACAATATTGTACGTGTGTATATTGGAAAGACATCTATAAATCTATCAGTCATATGAATAAATTCAATACATTAAAACAAATGTCTAAATACGTCTATTGAATGCATTGTGATGGATATTTCTAAGAAACTTGTAATATGTTTCAACTTAAACTGAATTGTAACAATTTAAATGAAGTAATCAAGAAAGCCTGTATCTTTTCTGAAAACGTAATATTTTCCAATTACATATTTCTAAATACATATTGACATTTTAAACTTAGTTACTAAGTAAATATTCCGTGTAAACCGAGAGATTACTTCCATCGGGTTTATTCCAACAAAAATAAATATTCGAGAACTTTTTTTATCGTCAACATGACCTCAATTCCACCTGTTATTTAATTATAACGACATGTAGCGGACTCGCCGGGAAGAATTATAAGTTCACATGTATGACAGCTGCCAAAACACAGGAATGCTGCTATGACGATAGACTAACATTGAAAGTGATTACTAGATAGGCGTGTTAGAAAAACCCAACCACCGTCCAGACATCGCTAATCATGTGGCTCTGGATTCAAATCCGAGACGACAGTTTCAAAAGAGAAAAGGTAAACCTGCACTGTCTCTTACAGGCAATTAAAATTGTTCGTTTTTTTTATCTGAGAAGTAACTTGATTCATTTGATTCGCATCTCTGTAAAAAAATTCGCATTGCTGTTTCTATTATTATATAATAATGAGAAATAAGAAATCAATACAACGTTCTACATTCATTGACAAAGTAATACATAATACTCCCGGTCCTCCATTCATGTTTCAACCTGTTACAAGTTGCATCGCTGTGAATCTATATTTTTTTATAACTGGCAAAGAAAAACTAGATGTAGTAAAAAAAAAGATGGAACAATAATTCTAATCAAATCTGGACAAAAAAATTATTCGACACGGTGTCCTTACGTGATGGCGATCGTTTTCTCGTAGAAGTAATCGATTTCAATATAATCGTGTATTGACCTTTTTGTTCCAGCATAGAAACAAACGAGTATAAATCTTTTTAGTATAATTAAAGGCATGGCATATAAACTTTACCATTCGTATGAACGCATGCACCTAGTACATTCATTTTACTGAAATGTGTCATTCCTTATTAGGTAACCTTTTTTTTTAAAACTTCATTGATATAAGCTAGAACTTATTCAGGTCGCTAACGTGTTAAAAGCGTACGTTTGTAAAATAATTTCAAATTTAAGTCTACATAATAAAAGTTATAAATGTGATTAATTATCTTCGACGTCCTCTCGGGATACTGTAGCAAATCGTCATCATCAGGCTACAGCAATCCAGCAGATATGATAGTAAATTTCCTTGGTACAACGCTCATCGGAAAAATCCAATTTGTGCAAGCTGATTCAGGAATATATGGTCCTTCTTCCTTCCTTGACGAAAAGTCATAAATATATGTTAACATTTCGTCGACATAAGAAAACTTTCAAAATTATATAAATTACCTGATTGTAAAACAACTATAACATTTTAAATACACTTTCTAACAAAACAGTTTTTTTTTGTATTTTGTTACTAAGGATAGTAAAGGTCTATCTCATTACGCATATAACATTTTCTAACAGAAACAGTTTACAATTTGTGTTATATAATTTTAGATATTTTTAAATTCATGTGACACACTGACAACCATAATTGACATAGATCATATGGTTAACATTTCACGCGATCAAAGCAAACCTCTCTGTATGATTAAACCAACAGTAAGGTAATGTTTGTTTAGTGGAAGAGTGTCGAATTTGCCAAAATCTGTATTGACACAAATGACTCTCGGCTTGATCTTATTAATTGTTAAATAATAGTTTTTTCACCACTGTTCATAATGCAATTAATATATTTGATGTAAATTAATCTTTATTACTTCAACCTAACATATATTTCGTGACCATTATACTTTGATATCGCCATAAATTTAGCGTATCCAAACTGTTTGCGTGCATGCTCGTGTTTGCTTTTGTATAGTCAATCCACACTACACTTCTAGAGTTTTCCCCATCACTAACGAGCTCGTCGCTTTTGTATTAACCGACATGATATTTCGATTGTTTATTTCATCTGACACCCAGCATCCCCAGCGCTCAAAAGATCTAAGACTTTTATGATTATAAAATAATCAAAAGCATATAAATTTAAATTAGATTCAAACTACAAGCAAGGATTATATTCACATATTCACATTAATAATCTGTTTATATTTAAAAATGAATTTAACTTCGCGATACCAAACGTAATTGTTATTTATGTGACTATAAATGTCACTATTAACAAATTTATGTCATACATTTTATAAATATGCACGTGTAATAAAAATCCTTAATAGATAATTATATTGTCATTCAACATTACAGAATAGGCAATTTATATGAGATTAATTAGTCCTTAATAAATATTAGCAAAAGTGAATTAAGTTTTCATTAAATCTTTTTATTTAATTTCGCATCCATTATACTGTCTTAACCGCTAAGATGTAATAATATTTACTGATAGTAGACGAGTTTTTAAATTAGGACGAGAGTAATGTAGCGATGTGGAGAAATTTCTACACAGTCCTACAATATCAGGTATGGGCAGGAAAAGACAGCTAAACAAATTAAAAACAAAATTACTTACATGAATGTAATTATTCACACAATATATAGGAATCGTAATATACATAGGAATATCTATAAAACATTTTTTTTATTTTTGTTTAAATTAAAATCTTGGAGAAATGTTCACGTTACTAATTACACCATAAATTTTAGTTTCTTATCTTGAATCCATATATATACCCGTACAGTGATTTTTCATTTAAAATATAGGAGCTGCCTTAAAATTCGCCATTGTACATACGGAACAAATTTATTCCTAAAATTAAGTCCACCTCATGTACAAAAGAGTGCATTAAACTTTAGATAAATAAATAAATAAAACATTTGAACTTTAGAACTCAAATACTGTAGAATGCTTATTGTAAGCAATAACAGTTAATGGTTTCTGAATATTAAATCATGATACAATGATAAATCTTAACAACAGACGTATATAAATAAACGGGTATGCAATTAAAAAAATCTCAACCTTGTTTTAGTACATTTGTTACATCGACAGTCGATTAAAAATAATGATAAATATAATTAAAATGAACTTGGTATGGCTAAGCAAATATCTGATGGGGTCAACTCAATGATCAATCAAATGTTAGGCCTTGTGGTTGATACGTAAAAAGTTTTGCAAGAGTCCGACTAGTTTGTACCATGGATAGCTATAATTTAAATCTAATACTTCCTCGATAGTACATCGTTCACAAAGAACATATAATACGTTAAAGCTCTACATTAAACATATGGATTTTTAACCTTCTACTAGAACCTATTAATACAGCAAGGTTATCAATACATATATAGACATTTTTAAAAGAATATGAACGTTAGTTTCTTATAATTGTTAAGCGTTCATATAAATACGCAGCTGTTTCGGAGTTTTAATTATTATATAATCACAATTTCTAGCATTTACATACTTTTTTATGTATTTACACTCGTGCAATTTCAGTTTACTTATAATTTTCAGATTTCCATATCCGCTAAAATACATGCCAGTAACCAAAAACACGTATATATTGTATGAAAAATTAAGTATTGTAATTGTTATATAATAGTTTAATAATTCACTTACAGTGTTAAAATTTTTATCTTAATTTTAACTCTCTTTTTATCCAGTAGCGAGTGGCATCTCGGTTGGGACAGGAGCTCACTTCACGGGGTCAGCTGGTACCACCTGCTACATCCTGACTGCTGCAAAGAGGCGCAGAGTAAACATAGATTGAGTAAGTCATACAATTTAAATGCTTAAATATATGACGCATCCCAAATTACTGTGCAACTTCTTGAAAAGCATGCTTACAAAAAGTTTTTAAGAACATTTCAACACAATTACGAACATTCTAGTCTGCTTCTTTCATTTCAATATATTCTACTAATTCCATGTAATATGATTCCAAGAAGTCATTGATTTATAGCGGAATGCGATAATTTGTTTTATCATCGATGAACGTTTCAACCTTGTAAAGGAAAAGTTAAAGTTGAGAATTTATAATTCACTTTTATAGTTGGAAATTATTTCTATATATTTAAGTATTCCAGATCACTGTAAGTTTTACTAAAACCAGATTTGATTCATGATATGACAGTACTATGAAATAGGCACGGAATTTATCCAACGTGCTCTATTTGACATGGACATAAATACTGGATATGATGGTAATAACCAATGTAGTAATATTTAATAACGTTGATAATTACCACGAAATCACTTAGAGGTCGATGGCTAGTATTCATACGTCACTGGAGCGAGCATTTGTGAGTCGTTATGATAAATCGTTCCCGCCGACGCGTAATACGATCCGTACCGTCGGCCTGGACCGCTTAGTTTGAACTTTAAATGCCTATTCACATTGAGTTTGCGATCGCGGAAACAGACACGAATTATAACATTTAATCTATTTTAATGTGTACGCTGACAGATTTTGAAACGGCATTTGCCTCCGCTGCTTCTTTAACACAACTTCAAACATGTTATAAATAATTCAAGAAGCGAACGAGCCATTCGAAAAAGTATACCATTTAGCAATTTTCATTTGTTTTTATTCTATTTAAGTTACAGTAAAATCAAAAAATAACTGTAACTTATGACTGCCTCCGTGGCGCAAAGGTTTACCGCTTGCCTTGTAACACAGAGGAGTCGAATTCGATTTCAGCGCACTGTGAGTAGTGAAATCTTGTTTTCGAAACTACCTGGCTATCACACTTAATGCCGACGTTGCCGCCATAACATCTGCATTCTTGCAGTCATACGAGTACATTACTTGAGCCAGAGGACATTCAAGCTGAAGGACATTCAATATCTAAGGCTTCATTGTCATTTAGCATCGTGTGAAATTGAACGTTAACTCAAAAAAAATATATAAATAAGAAATGAAATTAAGTCGTAACTTTAAAATGTACATAAAGAAGTGAAAAGATAGTTTTCATTAGTGTTAACCTCGGCAACTGAAGTCTTAAACATTCTCCGCTCTCCTTTTCAATGTAAACCTGCTCCTACGCATTTCTGCATAAACGCCACGCATTTATCCGCAACTTATGATTTATACGGCCGATGGTTAAGTGTCCTGAATATTTGATGGTTATTAATGGACGTTACTATTAATTTATGGGTACCACGTTGCAACTGTGCACGTTTAAGATAACTGTAAGTAAGCCCATAGATTAAGTAATTAAAAGCAAAAATTAAATATGAAATATGCCTTTCTAGATATACGTTCAACGTTTAACTTTTATCATTAAAATATACATTTTGTACTCGTAATATCAGTGTAATGTAAATGTGTATATATATATTCAATTTAGATGCAATCGGTGCCTAATGTTTTTTCGACTATTAGGTTTATTTTGTCTTTGTGCGCGATTCCTCTGTTCTTTCAAACACATAAAATATATTTAGGAAAAAAAAACAAGAAATACCTATCAATTACACCTTCATATCCACATTACATATTGCAGAAAGAAAAGAAGAAAAATTATCATACTTTTTACCATATTACAATGATTAATGGACATTAGACTTATTGAATTAACCGCATGTCATATAAACTTTTTTTTACTTTTTTAGGTAATGGTAGTATATGTTATTAACTCTGGATCATTGCTTTTCCTATGATAACAACACGAAGATACACTGTCCTTGTGATCGACGATTATCGAATCATTTGAATGATGACTTCAAATTATTTTGTTTCATACGTTGCATATTCGCGTTCCAGTACTGCGTTCTTTGCAAGTTTTATTGTAAAGCACTTTACCTTTGAATTTAAAACTTTATGCGCACGCTACAAGAGATATATTGGTTATAAGGATTTGCAGAACGTATGTTTGTAAATATGTAATGAAGTTTAATGATAGTTATTTGTGCAGTCTTGAATGTTAGTTTTAGTAGAGATTGACTAGTGGTATTATTGTGGACGGCAGCGGTGCAGTTTTGTGCGTATGCTTGTTTATTTGTGTGCCGTGTTGGTGTTTGACTGAGTCTGCATTATCTTGCATTTACCTGCATTGCTTAGTAATGCGGATAAGTATCGATATTATTGGTGTATGTGATTTGTTCATAATTTCATTGCTTGTACAAATGTTTTATTACAAAGTACTTTTGATTCTTATTATACAAATATGATAATATTTACAGTCCTATTCATGTAACCGATTTTTCTTCACGTGCATGCAATCGTGTTGTATGAACTCTCGTTTTACGATTAAAATCAATTTCAAGATCACGCTTATGACCCTCCTCCACCTTTTTGAAATGATCATAACAAAACCTTCGTCGCAAAGCGAAAGTGTTTCACATTACTGTTTACCTCATCTTAACTATTAAAGTCACGAAATTTTCGTTTTAAAACTTCACCAACACGTTCTGGGTTAAAATAAAATGTAAATTGATTACCACATTTCTGTATTAACGAGTAACGTGCTGTTAATAATTTTGAATAAATTCTAAACTTAATAAATTGTGTAAAAACTACTTTTTACACAATTTATTTAGTTATGAGAGAAGGAAGTATTTAAATGTAAACATTGAGGTGGTCTGATTCTCCTACTAACCTCTATACTATATGTCGGAAGAAGGTGTATGAAAAAAATATGTAAGTCGAATAACAATAATCATGATTTTGAGAATCAGTTAGAAATACAAGTATATTTATGATATATGCAATTACAAGTAATATGTAAATGCATTGCCATGTTCATGCTGTCAACAACATATCATATCCAAAGTATTCTGGATCTAAAACACAGATCAAGTGTTACTATTGTAATAAAAACGTGGACTTACACGATACTAGAAATAGGACCGATATTTCCTTAAAATGTTAGAGTTTGCTCTCTGTCAAAAAGAGATCTACACATCTTTACGTAACGATAAAATCGCTCACGCAACAGAAACGTTTCGCACGTCGCAGTCAACTTTCTCTTGTACGTGAGGGGTTGGCTTGAACAATTTAGGTGATACAGTGACAATAGGTACCTCTAGTATATGAATTATCATAGGTTCATCATTCCAGAATTCTATTAATTTTATTAGTTTCACTTTCGTAAAGAAAATTACAGACACCTTGTAACCTATTTTTTACAAGAACTTTTATCTACACTTGCAATCCGACATTGTTCAATGAATTGCTTACATATTAAACAGTTAATAATTTTGTAAATGTCTCAGAACCATCAAAACCTTAATGCGATAATTTTATATCAAACACATTACATCGGCATGAGCTGCTAAAAATTTTATAGTTTAAGTTTTTGAACAAGGAACTACCGAAACCAACAAGTACATCAAATTATTAAAGGTGTACGATATCAATTTAATACGAACAGCAAGAAAATATGCATTGCAATGTCTAACTCAATTGCCTCCAGTTAAGTGACAATGAGGCAGTAGATAGAGTAGCGTGCTCGTACAGAATACTCCTGCTCTCATATATGTATATAAGTGCCGGAACACAGCAACGCTGTTACGAGATTGAGGATAGCAGAAATTAAGTAGAAGCAACCCTGCCATCACTAAGACTCCACTACACATGTGACTCGACAATCCACACCGTGTGATAAAAAAAAATATTGATAGAGGTCTCTTGGCGCAGTTATTATTTGAATTTGTAACATTCGTATTACTATAATGCTCAAACCAATTGCTAGTTTAGAAAAAATCTTTTAAGATGTGATATTTTAAGCAATGTAGGTTTTATAATGTTTTTGAATATACGATAAATTATTAAAAGCGGTTACACGAATTTATTGTCAATTTACATTTATCACAGTTATTAATGAAATTACACACACATAAACAAAAGATCAACTATCAAGCAGTTGGAACATTCATCTGTCATTTTTCCCATTCCGCGATTTAACTAAGTGGAATGATAATACAAGTCGTATTAGCATTCAATTCCATTCATTAACCGCTAACTGTCGCAGTGGATTTACTGGGTAGCCGGATCAGATACGGAGGTGTTTCGTGGGAATGTCAACAATTATTGGCATCTGATAACGCACGGCTCGAAATGATCGTGTTTGTTAATTCATTGACGCCTACAAACTAGCGTTAAATGGTTGCAAAGAGTAGACTATTAAAGTAAATAGCTCAGAACGGGTCATTTTAAAACCATTTGTCACCGAGATGCATTTATTCTATGTATGTATCTACTATATACAAATTGTGTTGTCCGACAGTCACTTCGAATCTTGCAGGAATGAGTCGTTAAATGTTTATTCTCTTGTTTCTGTATAAAAGTATTTCAATGTCACCTTCTGTTAAGTATCATTTCAATACTGCTTTTCGTCTGGAAAGGAAAAATAGTTTAATAATTGAAATTATTTTTTTATCGGCAATGAGCAATGAACTCTTGACCTTAATTGAGACGTGATTTTAAGTGACAATAAAATGGTAAATATGTAAAATATGCTCGCCCAGAATACTCTAGCTCTCATATGTGTCATTATTGAAACACAGGAATCCTGTTATGAAGGTAAACTGACACCGAGGGCGACACCTAGCAAGGCGAGTTAAAGAATACCCTACCACCATCCTATCCTGGCTCCACTACTCGAGTGACTCAGGATTCTTATCTCTCTGTGTGACTAGCAGTGAACTGTACATAGAAAACACTATAGCGCTAGAATTAGTAACGCATCCGTCACAGTTATTTCGCGCGACGATTAAAGGATCTATGAAAATATCTGTGATTGACGAATGTAGCTGAAATTCATAACATAAATATTGTAATACGATTTATACTATCAACTATTAATAAATATTTAAATATAAATCGTAAGCGTCAGACGTTAATACCCAAGTAATTAAATCGGATCGAATGAACAGACGCGACTAACATAAATAGTAGTAATGAATGTCGGTGATCGAAGGTCCTTTAATGTTCTAGCCCACACGGATGTCCTATCGCTTTATATCGCATATTTAATGGCGACCTTAGACCGAATCGATATTTATTGACGCTATGTTTCTATTAACAATTGTTTAAATCTCTCGAATCACCAAGATTTTTAATTAAACGGGATTTAGCCATATAAATATGAATAAATTGATTAATTACCGAAAGACAATACTAAGATAGTACATTTTATAAGACACCTTAGGTACGTCATTTACAAGAACCAAAGTACACCAACCTAACCTTCTAACTACTATAAAGTAGTTTCATTCCTTTTCAAATGTTTTTAATCAAACGTATTATATTTCATGAATTTAATACTATAACATTTTCCGATGAAAATATTAACATTTTACTTTTTATATATTCTGTCTTCGGCAACCAAATTACACGTACATTACTAATAAGTAAATCATTTCTTAGAAAAAAATTAAAGCGTCTGCCTCACGTAATAATTTTTTAAGTTTTAACAAACACACTCCGCCGCGTAGTGGTTTACGACTTGCCTTAGATATCAAAGGTTACTGAAAGATGGATTACTGACGCATATTTATCATTAAATGACTTTGCTAAAGAAGCATGTATAATAAGTTAGAACGCCTTGATTCCTATTAATTAAAGTGTGACGTTACCGCGGTGAATTAATAAAAGACCCCGTGATAAGGTTTAACTTAGTAAGAGCGATGTGGCAACCCTAGCAGTCATTAAAGCAAACTCCGCTTGAAATTCCATTTAACGCTTATTTACTTTTCTAATTTATCGTTTGCTGAATTAAATAATGGTCCTAATCAAATTTCTTATAGCGAGTTCGTTTCTATTAAAACTTTGAACTTTTATATTGAAATTAATGAGCACAAACGTTTTACGTTATCTGAATTAGTGTAATGTGCGGTTATTCCAATGAAATGCATCAAACAAAAAATAAGCCTTTGTTTTAAGTTATATTTCATTCTGTTGTAAATCAAATAAAATTAACATTTTGTATAAATTGTATATTCCTTAGCAAAACTACTATTAAAACAATAACCAATGTTGTTCTTCAGCCTAGTACATTTTGGTGGTATACTTAATATGTACATTTAAGTATCATAACAGCACTGACGTATGCCACAAAGAACTTACATGCAAATTTTACAATTATCCTGTTTGAAAGACACAGTAGCCTATAAAAAGAAAAGAACAGAAGACATAAAAAGTTTTGGACTTATTCAAAATGTAAATAAATATCATTATTTAGGTAGTAAATTATAAAGGCACTAAAATATATCGCCCTAATCAACAAACTGGCTGTCCATAACATACATCTGACGTCTCACAGACATAAATCGACTTCTATATATGGCCGTGCAACAGTTCGTCTACCATCATTCGTTCACTCTATTCTTGGCACATGTAAATTACTATAACAACGTCATTGTCAAACCTCACACCAACTTACTGTACGGTACATTCAAAATGCATCTGTAAAACAAAGCGTTAAAGTCACTTTTAGCAGTGATGACTTGGGACCTTTCGTTGTTGCTGGGCAGGTGTCTAGTTAGGCGGCGGACGTTTAGCTTTTGCTCGATAATCTATGTATTAACAATGGTCTAATTTTGAATCCATTCAGTTATTACAATTCACGCTCAATTACGTTTGGATCTATGATTGCGTGTTTATAGCTATATCGTATGCGATTATTGTGTTTTTTTCTACTGACATGTTATTACAGGTTCGATAAACGCTTGGAAATACAAAGCATTGTGACGAAAGTTTAACACCTTCTGACGGGTGTTATTTAAATTAATTATAAAATATTGCACTCCGCCAGGCTCGTGCCTGTAGGGTTGACCACAATATTTAATACAAATCTATTTAAAAAAATATTAGCACGTAACGTGATTTTTCTAATTTTCTAACTTTACCATTGTATTTAGACTGTGTCAGTTAAGATTTATTAATTTACATGCACTGTACTGCTTAAATAAGGTGTGCAAAGCTTTCGTACTTGTGTGGTATCACCGTTACTATAATCTGTACATTCTAAAAATATTGCAAGGGTATAACATTTTGTTGTCTACATACTTCATATTTCTTAACAAAAAATTCATTTATTATTATACGATTAAATAATAATATAGTATTGAATTACATTTTGAAAATAAGTCCGACAGCCACAGGAGTAATTTAAAAGTAAAAAGGGAGCTTATATTGTTAAGAAGACTGCTCATCTTCAATCAAGCTAGATCGGTCTTCTAAAGCTAGAATCAAGAATCAAGCTAGAAAAGAAGAATAAAAATAACCATTAAATAAAAGAAGGATAAAATAGTTCTGTGATCTGTTTAAACATATATGTTCTTGTTTTAATTTAGCAGTATCCTATATATAGATATTATTATGATCTTTTTTGCTACAGTAACACAATCCGAGCAGGAGAGATCCTGTATAGCGTTGCTGCGGATGCAGCGTAGATGCGGTCAGTTCCTCTGGATACACGCTGTTCTACAGCTGAAGGATAATTTGGAGAACTCACAACGTCCCGTCATCGTATGCACTAACCAAGTATTGAGGTAAGTATGACAATTTATCATGTATAAAAATGTTTTTCTACATTAAAGTTACTTTAAGTTTAAGGTGTAATCTAGAGAAATAGTTATGTATAATCATTAATGTTCTTAATTGAAAATTTTCATAGCTAGTATACTTTTTTAACAAATTTTCTACCGTTATATATTGCGTCTTTAAGTTACGAACATAGTGTGGATATGTATTTTTAATTTTGATTAATATTGCTTTCATGTGCGCGGAGAGTATCACTTACATACAAAGTTAACGCCCACAAATTCACGCCAAAAAGTAACAAAAAAATTCAACCAAACCCTTTCGTACTCAGAATCTTTTTCATATCATCAATTAACGACAAAAATAGTGAACGTGCATGCATCGTGTACTTAAAAAATATATATTTTAAGTTACCGCGTAAAATCAAAACGTCAAAACGCCTACAATATGGCGTTCGCGGGTAGAATAACTTCATCATGGCGGCCGGCTGTGCAACGCAATTACTATACGGACAAACGTTACAGTAATATGATGGGCTTCAGATAACCCGACGTCACATACATCGCGCTATATAACGGAGTTTTATTTTTGCCTATTATGCATTTGGATTTGGATTCAATAATTTCACATAAAATTAAAAACAGTTCGTTCATTTTGTTTCAAAAATAAACTTGGAAAATATAAGGGGCTTTAAAATGACTTATATTAATTTGTATCCTTAATTTCATGTGGTATGAGGCAGATACATGTATTTTTAGTTCCTTAGCAATTACTTTTTTGGTACATTTGGTAATATCTCTAAGAACTTAGTTACCAGCTATTAAATATTTTTTTTTCATTTAACACGTTGAACGCCACGAATATGACGCAATGAATATCGTAGTATTCGATAAGTGATATTTCATGTATCAGTACACCTTTCTATGTATTTAATTGAACTGTACTAAGCCTTTCACCATTACATTAACAATATTAAAAACGAACAATTGATACACATTAACCAACATTTTTATTTGTTAGCCGTCTTCAGGCGTCGGTCACCGGTGAACACCGTGGCGTTGAACGTGTTAAATTATAATCTCTTAAAACTTGAAATGTAAGGATGTAAAAATTGTCAATGATTAGTGAGCTTCTTTATACGTATCACGCCTCACATAGATTAATACCAGTGGTATCGAATCGGTTCTAATTTGCACACTGTTAGGCGTGAAACTAACCAGAGTGAGAAAACAACAGCAAGAACAACGAAAAACATATTCTTCTGTAATAACTAGTATAAAAAGAAATAATATGACAATAAATTATAATACTATTGCAATTGTAATGCAACATAAACACTGCAGTAACAATGTATAATTTATAAAGAATTAACTAAAAAATACTATTGGAGTAAAGTAAATAAAATTAAGTAATAAAAATTGCAATCAGAATGTAGTTTTTAATCACGGTTGCCAGTATATTAATATCAGTTGGGCCAAGATATAAATTATCCATGTTAAATCTCGGCGAATGTGAATCAACTTACAATAATTAGCTATATATTTGTGCTGTGTAAATCGAATCGATTTAACAACTAATTTTTTTATTCAATTCAACATATTTTTATCTGATACGGTCGAGACACTTATTTTATGTATATGAATTAGTAATAATAAGAGATAAATATTTATAATTAAAAATTATTTCAAAACGTATTTAAATTATGGAACAAAACAATATTTTTCTTGTATTTTTTTATAGATATTATTAAAATTAACATTACACTAGATTTACGGACATTTTTTCACGGTTCTTTTATCGAATTCGTAGTAATTTTGTGTATTATCGTGTTCTTACTTTCCTGTTTTCCACAAAAAGTATAAAGCTTTATTCCCAGAAATAGTATTAAAATACAAAAAAGTCAAATGAATTATACAAACCATCTTGTTGAATGTTGTTCCGTCAGAATGACGGGTCGCGCAAATCGAATGTTTTATATATAAGATTTCTTCATAAATAAAGTTTCATATTTACCAATAAAAGGTATTGCAAGATAGATTACGTGTAAAGAGAAACAGAAAACTCCATGATTTACTCTTAAAGCACAAGTAATGATTTTTTTTAAAAAAAGACTGAATTGATTCGAAAAATACATGTAGCTATGTACTATGTGAGCCAAGCTTTAGATTTCCGATACTGATCGTCAACTCTGCGAATAACCCACAGAACCTATCATGATTGCGACCTTACATGCTATGCGAACAAATAATTACGAATCGGCGCGTAATTGGGCATCGTTGTACGCAATTTTATTTGCTACGATCAGAAATTTCTAGAATAACATAATATGCCATATATTTATTTTAATTTATGGTTGTACCAACAAAGAAAAGACATATATAAAAGAGCTTAAGTTATATTTATCTCTCTCTTAAAGAAACTTTTTAAAATATAATTAAACGTTGCTAAGTTAATTAAAATTTTTGTTTGAAATACGTAATTATCACCCATGTATAGTTGCATATTCCTAAAGAAGAATTATTCCTAATGAAGATAAAACCTACATGGACTGAATTTATCCACAAAGAAAAGACAAGTCTTAAAATAAGTTAAGATATATTTAAAAATTACTTAAATGTTATTTTTATATTTGTAAATGTACGTAAAAGTTATATTAGTTTTTATTATAATTGTTACATTGAAGTAAAATATAGTAACTATTACGTTAATCTTTGTTTAGCTGGATACAGAAAAAATACAGATCACATTTATGATACTTAAGAATTTGAAAACGCACTGAACTTAAACAAAAAATGTCATTCCAGTTGAATACATTTACAACAATGTTCATTAAAAATTTTACAATTCAGTTAAACAAATGAGATGCGGATTGACTAAATGATCGTGTCCATACGTAAACCGAAACGATTACTATCCGCTAAATACAAATGACGGGTAAGCTTATTATAGAACAAATATCAAACGTTTCAAGCCCCCCGCAATGATAATATTATAACCGCAGGAAACAATTGCGCGTAATAAATTACTATAATAGATATTACTAAACGAAGAAATGTTAGCAACACCGCGCTGGCAAATACTAAGTTCAACGAAATATCACGGTGTTCCCGTATCAATTTATTCCAGTTGTAAATAACATTTATTTCTGGCGAATGTTTAAATTAATTATTTATGATAGAAGAAAAGAACAAAAGTGCAGGGAACAATTATATCTTAGTATCTCACTAATTAGTATAAAGTGTTTGTGACTGTGTTTGCGGCACAGTGGTTCACCGTATGCTTCGTAAAACGGAGGTCCCGGGTTCAATCCATAAGTGATTGCATGGTTTTTTCACGCATCCTGGCTAGTTACCACTCTTAATATTAATCTGCCGCCATAACAGCGTTACTATTTTCCGACACTCATACATATGAAAGCCAGAATATTCTAGGAGAGCATGTTTCGCTGCCTAATATCTCATTGGTACTTAAAATATGTAAAATAGATGTCAAGTGTTAGCCCATAGCCGAGGGAAAAAAAATCTGTTTGATTTTATTTCAAAAACGATATGCGCTTCAAAACATATTCATGTGTATAATTTATTAATATTATATAACTGTTGTTGAATTGTAGGCCTAAAATGTTAAATTTTTAGCATATATTATATATATTCATTGCAAACATACAATTTCGTCACCAAAATCGACAGTGAGGAATGTGTGCTTAGAAAATCCATTCCGATGGACTACGCCGTCTCATTGAGTCTAAAGCTGCTCTATAAACCGTAGGATATTACCGTGCGCCGTTGCGCTTCGGACTTTGAAAAATGGATGCCATAATTTAACGCGGTCACTTACAGACTTCCCTATTGAGATATCAATACTAGATGACGTACTACGACGTACGCCTCTTGTACTCGGGCCGTACCATCGTTTATGATGAACGATTTTATATGACAATTTATGAGGGCAATTTAAAAATTTTAGTTATATATTTATTCTGTAAATACACTGTAAAATGTTAACAATGATTATTACTTCGACGTCGGAACGTCGAATCCGTAACAACTCCTGGAGATATAATTTGTTTTGGCAAAACATGAAACGGAAAGTAGCAAATTAATTTTTGTTACTTTTAAAATAAAAAAATATTATATACGAATACATATTTAAAATAAAATGCGGTAAACAGTATAAATACTAATAATTTATTCATATAAGTTATATAACAAAAGTGTATACATATTAGAACAGAACAGAATCTCAAAGATATTAATATTTCCAGATTTAATAAAATTGTTTACGGCTCAAACTAATTTCTTTTTATCTCTGCTAATGTGAGTATTGACAACAAAATAAACTATTGTATAGCTGTAATTAGTATTCGATACGAATGGACAGTTATTTTAACTTTATTCGAAAATAATAGAAAATGTACTGTCGTAAACATGACATGAGATCCCGTTAAGGATTGTTAACGGAAATGACAGGACAAAAATTTATACAATGAAAACAATTGATCACCAATCTCAGTCTGTAAATTTACAAATCCAAAACACCAAATACCGAACGGCTAGTATTTATGACTGTACACGATATTCGCGCCGTCACTATTTTACGGGCGAAATTGGATCGCATTCCCATAGTAAAGTTTCGCAGCGAATAAATATTGTAAGGGTGGTGATTTATTAAGTCGGAGAGCGGCTCGCGGGCCGATCGGGCGGCCGATGTTACTATCGGGATGGCTTGAAATATGCCCTCGGAGGGCTATTGTTGTGATGTGAGAAACGGTGTTTAACAAGCTACAAGCGCCGTGGTTGATCGATGGCGCCGCTCGCCGGCTGCACTCGCTCGTATTTCGCGCCGGAGTACGGTGAAATTTGTTAATACTATGAAATTACGCGAAATTCACCTTTATCTCGTTATTGTTCCAAAAAACTATTAGCACTTTTATATCGTTTGTTGATTACTTTGGTATTTCGTATTTCTCGTAAAACCATACACTCACCTACTCGAATTTATTTAACGGTAAACTTAAAAAATATAGATTATATCGTTAATACGAATTCTTTTAACAATACTTTGATCATACAAACACGACATTGATCGCTTACCATCAGGTGAAACTCTCGGTCGTTCTTCGTAACTTCCTATAAAAATATGATGTCAAAACGTCTCTTAACATAATTAAAATATGTATTTATAAACATTTACACCTACACTTAGGCTTCTTATCATTTTACGCTATATTACATTTACAATTTGGTAACGGTACAGCAAATTCCATATTCAATTTATTTCTAATAAGCAATACTGCAATGATTTATTGTATTAAAATTATCAACGCCTAGAAGTCAAAAGTTATTGTAGGAACAGACAGGTCAGTAATAACGCACAGTAGTATGAACAGGGAACTATGACTAAGGCTTGCCAAATTAATCGACTGCGTTATTGGATAGTAAATCTTAATTAATATTATGGCGCGACTAGGCGACAGTGCAACTGACCCATGCTAATCTGTGGTCATGAGGGCGCGTGCTGGGGCCGAGCTTTTACTATTTGTTGGATTTGCTCTTAGTTATAACCTTAAGCATGTTGACATAATCATGTCATATTTTGATTGTCATTTTAAAAATTATAATTATTTATTTATTTTTAAGGTAAATACTAGAAATATTTTTGATTATTAGTGTTTGTAATACTTTTATTCGGATATCAAAAAAGTTTTTGAAAGAAAGAGACGGCATCACAAACACGTATCTATTTCTTTCACCAACTTCTTCCATTTAATATTAGTAATTAAAATTTTATTTTTTTAAATCTTAGTAAATTATTAGACATTTTAATTTAAAAACTCTCAACCATGATGAAAGTGGAATTATAAATGGGTCTCCGTCAGGCTTATTCTATGTTGCCGTCTACACTTATTCACCACCGATGTGCGCTCTTATCTTAGACAACCTTTTCAAGATCTGTACAAAGCCAGGCCGTTACGAGCCTGCTGGCATTGTGCAGTGCATTGCGTCATTTGTCACAATGCGCTGATTCTTTGCGCAATCTACCTCATGTTTGTGCGAGGAGCTGATGAAACGTTTTTCAACCGAGGTAGATTCGTGCACTATACTACGTATTTTACTATGCATTTCTATGGTGTCCTTGGCTAACTTTCTCGCTGCACAGGAATTTAAAATTTGCTCACAGCTTTATTTAGGTTTTATTTAGTTTTATAAAGGTTTATAAAGTTCTGATGATGCTCTTCATAATGGCGAGGCGATATGTCTCCATGACGAAATCGAAACGTTCTTTAATTCACTAATTATTACTTCAAATAAAAACAAAAACTAAAACAAATTTTGATCATGTTAAAAAAAATGTTAAAAGAAACTGAATTATAACACGGTTAAGAAATAATTATCGATCCAGTTTTGTATCCAATAAAAAATATTATCATGAAATTCATAACAAACCCATATATTTAACATTACCAATTTAAAAATTATTTATAACAAAAGCAAACTGTCCAGTAAATTGCTGCATAATGGCGGAGACGTTAGCCGCCTACGTTGTGACGCATGAAGATTTATATATTCCGGCCATACAAACGCACAAATTGGCTAAAAGGTATAAAATATCGTACGAAACCACATTCCATACATCATGCATGACGAGATGCAATTGTTTTATCACTTATATTACTAAAAAAAAACTTACCGACTACTTAAAATATCAGAAACATGTGTAGTTATTATTATGACCAAATTATTATACACTATTAACATATTTGTAATATCACAGTTTTCACCAAATATTGATCTAAATAATTACTCGTAGCTTATAAAACAATGTGAGTAAACGGACCGAGAAATATATTTTAACTAGCCTTCTAATAGACCCAGTAGTTTTTTAATTTAATATTAAATTTTCATAATAAAGCCAATACATGATGCCATACATACCTCTCGGTATGTACGACAATTTTCGAATTCATCGACACAGAGCATAAAATGTTTCATTGAAATTTGAACTCCTTCCTTCCCTCCCTCCCTTAGGAATGGAATTACAATTAATTCTTCTTAGTAGACATCTACTCCTCAAAAATAACACTAACCAAATGCTGTGTCTAGGAGCAACGGTTTAGACTGTGTTGATATATAAATCAATCAGTCAGTTAATATCAATTAATATCAGTTCGAGTGTGTAAACTTCACATACCTTCCACATAATAATTCATGTACGGCCATTCTAGTGCAATACTTCATCTATTTAATAAAAAATAAATCCGCAAGGTAAACATGATCAAGCACTATTAAGCTCTAAAGAAAACGATAACGAAATTCTAAGCGGCTTACAGGAAACGAGAAATCTACAATGTAGCTTAAATGTTAATAGGTAACGAACTGTCTCCAACTGCCTTTAGGTGTACAAAGCCTCGCTTATCGCTACGATGAAGCGTGCCCACTAATTAACAATACTAATAGCCGACCCCACCACACATTGTTATCTTGGTCAATGCAGGTTGCAAGTTGACAACAGACCCTTTAGATCGACTAGAAAAAAAAAAGTGTCATATCAAACTGAACTAAAGTATGTTTTATTTAATTCCTTACGAAATGTTGATGTAATATTTTTTCCATGATCTAAAATTTAACCTCAATTTCTCATGAAATTAACTGACAATGTAGCCGAAGATGGCGAAAAGAGTGCATTAAAATTTAACACGACAATAGAACAAATTCAAAAGTATATATTCAAAAGTATTTATATAACCACTTTTATTCGTACATTAGTGTTCTCATTTTTTATAACATTTAAATTATCATCACTATTCTTACACTTCAGTATATACACTGCCGGCCAAAAGTTTGAGACCACTTTGTAGACAGGTTATAATTTGCAAAATATTTTAAATCTACGTATGATAACGTAACAATATGAACACCTGTGTAATCTACTAAT
>DWQX01002243.1:0-22741 GCA_018245475.1 Pharmacophagus antenor
AAGTGGAGCGTACAACAAGTGAATGCGTATGTATTGTACATACAAGGTTTACCAAAAACGAACGATCTGATAGGGTTGATGTTTCTGTTTTTTTTAAATAAAACAAAAAACGAATGTGCATGGTTTGTACATTTCGGTTCGTAAATTTATTCCAGCGTGTAAGGGTCATATGTGAGTTTAAAACTTTGTATTTAGTAATATACGTAATTATTTTATATGGAGAAGCAACGACACCAGGACTTTCATTGGGTCTGTTCAGTGGTACCTGCCCATAACTATGAGGCACTTCGTTAGGGTGTTCACACACCACAACATTGCGTACCTTTAAAGCGATATAAGTACGGCTCAAACTTAAATTTTCTTTATTAAGTAGGATCAGTACAATCCATTTTAATCGTGAATCCTTTAATATCTGTCAGTTTGTAATATGCCTACCCCTGAGATGAACTAACAAAAATAGGCTTCTCGTTACCACTTTCAGTCGTTACGGCGCCTTTTGTACAAGAACAGTACTGTTTATAGTTGATTAGGTTGCCTAAATTAATGTTGCGGTGGTACCCTTTCTTTTTTTTTTACGTGGGGGTAATGCCTTTGCATATCTGCCTTCACGGGGGCAAAGGCAGATTATGTCGGACTTGCACCGACTAAAAACCCCACGATGTTCGATCTTCGCCGCTTTACGGTAGGGTCACGGGAACGCTTTGGCGTACCTCCGCAACCCCACTAGCGCTGGCCGCAATGTTCAGCCCCTCCTCAGCGGGGTGGCAAGCCTCCCGTATCTCATGGTAAGACACGCTGGAAAACACAGTGCGCCTTCCTCTCTGGCCTCTTACGGTCAAATGGGCAACGGACCCTCTCGAGTCCGTTACCCAGAGATTATGGGAGCCGAGAGGACGAGCACCCGAAAGCAGAGGTCCTCCAAGCTCCCTGCGGCGGATCTGGTCTTAGGCTCCGCCGCTAACCGTAATTCGGCCGCAGAAGGTAGGGTTACCCGTTCTCCCCCGCAGCCCTACCGCCGCCGTATCTGCGGTGCGACACCGCTTAGTCGCGGAGGATAGGGAGAGCGGCAACGTAACACCGACACTCCCCACCCTCCGCGACTCCACCACGGCCGCAAGGGCAGCGAAATGCATGCTGCCCGCGCAACCCCTCGGCACACATCCGTGGCAGGTTCCCTAAGCCCGCCTGGAGTGGCCATCCTCGGGCCAGCCCTACGCCTCGGGCCGGCCGGGTAGGTTCCTCTTCGCTTCACCGTGGGTGACCAGGCCACGGTTACTAAGCTCCTCCGCCACGACAAGGCGGGAACCCGGTGGGGGGTTGCGGTGGTACCTATCTAGACGTCATATATTAACACGCCTTATATAAATATTTGTAATGAGTTAAAAAGATACTGTATATGATATTATCAGTTTTGTATTATTCGTTTAGTAGCATATACTTCTATAACATTGGTTGAGATATAATCGATGTAAATGCTATCTGCGACGTTGTCTACTAAAGTGAAAACAATCAAGGGAAGTATACTGCACCATTGTGCGTCTCTACTGCTCAGCGTATTGATATAACCATGACGGTCACGTCCAGCTTTCATTTGCGGTGCGCGCCGGTCGGTTCGATTCTCGTGTCGGTTAAGTGTTCTCGTTATCCGCTCTGTATTTGCGGTACAAATGGTCCCCATTCAAATAAGCTATCTATAGTAAGTGGACGTAATTTGCTACTATTGTACCCATTGTGACTTTCTTTGCAATGGCCATCTCCGAAATGGGCGTGTTGTCTTTACATTTTATTTCTTCTTTTATTATTTTCTATAGAAAATAAGACAAATTTATACGCATTCCATTTGATTTTTTTGTTAATCAGAGTCAGTCGTTCGGATAATATTTTGAGTAATTGAGCTGAAATTTAATTTTAATTAATTACGGTAGTCATATATGATGTATTTTTATAATACAAAAGGAGCCCAACCCTATTATTATAGTACTTTGAAAGTATTTAACAGCAAACATTTTTCTCATTGTTAATTCAAGTTTTTATTATTCGAAACGAGATCAAGTAAAAGTGCAACGCTGCGTGAAACACTTCAGCAGAAATTTTCGCATTTATGGTTAACCGCAATTTCTCTCTGTGCGTGAGATAATTAGCATTAGATAATACATAACAAGCAAAGACTAAAACAATAAGAAGTCTGTGTAAATATAAAGACAGAGAAAATATATTAATATACAAACATTGGTTGATATAGATCTTTGATTTTTATGTATTTAAATATAACTTATGCTTTCCACAGTGGCGTACTGGTATAGTGCTTTCTATGTAGCATGGCGGTACTGTGTTCGATTCAAAAGCCATAATCGTATGAGTAGAGGAGTCTGGTTGGTTTTAGGGTTTTTCCAACTCCACCTGACTAGCTACTACTCTCAATATGAACCTGCCACCATAACAGCATCGTTGTATTCCAAAATGTACGTGTTTCCCGAGGTATTTTACGGCCTCATAGTCACTTGAAATCATTTAAAATTGAATTCATATTTTAGCCTATTGTCGATAGAAAAATCACTCGGGTTCGCAGTATGTAACCAGACAATAAAATTTATTATGAATCGAGGAAGATTGTGCCTGCAGTCGTTACAAAAGAAATATCAGCTCGTTAAGGAGATTTGGTCTGGATTATAATCAAATGGAAACGTAAACAAAGTTTGCCGCCACGTGACAGGCATTCGAAAAATTCGGGACGATTCTAATTTCACGGCGCGAAGAAGAGGCCTCCTCATTTTCCTGACGGTTGCGGATATTTTCAATTTTCCTTACGGCGTCTCCATTTTATTAGTTGTTGTTTTGCCTTGAATACTAATCGGCGGAAATTAACATTCGCACAATAGCTTTGAAACTTTAGACGTCCAGCACCATTGCTCTTGAAATTATCTGCTACTGAAATTTTAACATAATGTCATTGTTTATTGTACATTTGGTCATTTTATATGAGAAACAAGCCTGACATATGTACCTCCACTAGATGATTAAACAACTAATACCTACGCAGCACTTCATCTTGCTACATATGATGACGTCTCCTCATACATACTTGTAATTATATCACTAAATGACAAGAACGTATTTCTAACCAACACAAAATAATATTTAGATTCTATTGCATAACGATATATATCATCTTTGTTTAATTACTGCAAAGGGACTATAATCGTTAGCAAATAGAGTCTATAACTATATGCAAAATAATATATGCAGTAATAGAATTATTAGATATACTCTTTCAATAATATCCAATAAGATTAATTGATTCAGGTTACCTAGTAGCCAGTAGAAGATTCAGCGAAGTTTCGTTTAATTATAGAGAATAATTACAGTCCATGGCGCAGTGGTTTACTCACTTGTCTTGTAACGCGGAGGTCCCGGATTCGATTCCCGGACCAAAGGAGTTGTGGAGTCTGGATGGTATCGTTTTTCAAATTTGCCTGGCTAGCTACACCTCCAGTGTCAATCTGCCGTCATAACAGCATTGCTGTGCACGCAGTAGTATATGTGAGAGCCAAATGTATTCTGGACGAACACGTTTTCCCCTTTACACCCTCATAGCCACTTAACATCAGGTGAAATCGGGGCCAAGTGTTAGCCCATAACCGATAAAAAAAATACAAACAATTGTACTCGTATAAACTTAGTCACAAGTGTGTCTGTTTGTATTTACGCATTTATTCAATTAATGAGGAATTTGATTATTCATTAAATTATTGAATAGTTATCAGTACTTAACTGGAGTTAAAATTCAACGCTATAATACGTACTAAAAGTTCTAAACACATACCCGGTAATTAAAATTGACAGAGTACACAAAGAGGCGGTATAGAATATAGTAGTGGCGGAATGCTCGCACGGGAATATAAAGCTGACTTGAATAGAACACTGTTGTTGGCATAATTAAAGCTGAGCTTAATCTCCTGTCACCAGTCCGTGCGCCGAAGCCGGGCATGGACGAACTTAATTACGTTTTTAATTAATAGTAGAGTCCGTTAATTGCGATGCGCCTGTGTTTGAACGGCTGTTTGATTTTGTGCTTTAGTTTTAATATTTTGATTTAAAATTCCACAGGTAGAGAAACCTATCGTACCAGCCAAGATCCATCATAACCTATGGTAACGGAGAACAATCAATAAATACTTCGAAGCTTGAATTAAATTTATAGATTTTGAACATTTCTACCATTCCTCTCATAGTAAAACATATGGATAGGATCAGGTTTTTCCACTTTACCGAAATTATTTATTTGATTGAGTGTAAGCAACTTAAACACTAGTCTATTCTTCCCTTTAAAATCAATTTAACAAAATACTAGTAGTGTTAAATTGAAAATACTGTTTTGTATATTTGGCCCTGACTCCAATACTATTCGAAACTATAAATAAGCGCACAACTTTTGATTTTGGTAAGTGGGATCTGCACAATGGATCCGTGAGCTGAGATCGCCCGAGGAACGGTTCAGAGATAACCTTTGGCTGAATATTTCGATTGAATCGATGTGATACCGCAAGGTCGGCCTTATTGTGAAGTCATTGTTGTTATCGACGTAAAGGCGCATTTGATGATCCTATTCAAACGAGGCAATTATACAAAGTATTTTGAAACCGACACTTTAAACTTTCTTAAGTGCTGAGCTCGCTAAAGGAGTTTCCGTTATGAATTCTGAATCTGTTGAACTGTTTGGAATTGTTTCAAGAATTGAGTGTTGTTAAATCAAATTTTCGCGAGAGCTAGAAGTAGCCAGGGCGAGCACGCATCACAATCTGCGGTGTTATTGTCCATTAATATTAAGGTAGTGTTAGCTTATTCGTTGAAAAAAACAGTCTACTCCCTTTTTAAAGATTAACAACGCAGCTGCGACTGCCTGGCTGTTTAAGGGGGACGTTGGTTACTTTCAAGTTTTCTTTAAAAAAAAGAAAACATTATTTTAAGCTTACTATTATTATTAATACCATTTTAAGTCTCTTAAACCAGTGCCTCCTCCCTGCAATTACCTACGGAGCAGAAATATGGACTCTGACCGCTGGGCTGGTCCACCAACTTAAAGTTACTCAAAGTATGGTGAAAAGAAATATGCTCGGCATTTCTCTAAGGTAACGGGTAAGATCCAAAACGAAAAATAATAGACATACCTCTTAAAGTCAGTAAGTAGAAGTGGCAGTGGGCCGGCCACATCTGCCAAGTCACGGATGTCAGATATGGGAGGAAAGTCTTTGAGTAGAGGCCGCGTATTGGACGAAGAAGTGTGGGGCGCCCTCCCATATGGTCTGAAGTCTTGGTTAGGACGACGGGAAACGGCTGGATGAGGAGAGCAGAGGACTGCGTATGGTGCAAGGCATTGGAGAGCCTACCGAATTTACGAACTTGCCCCATCCCACAGAACAACTAGGGATACGATTCCAATGCCTGACAAACAGCGCAGAAATAGACCAACACACGGCAGAAATTAAAATCTATAGTGACGGGAGTAAGACAGATGGATAAGTAGGTGCCGCTCTATCCATATGGAAAGGCGGCACCGAACACGCAAAGAAAAAGCTTAAATTGGACCATATCTGCACTGTGTACCAGGCGGAACTGTTAGCAATAACGGAGGCAACAGAATATGCATTACGCAACCCAGGGACGAGTTGCAACATATATTTGGTCTCCAGGTCTGCTCTCGAATCACTAGCCAACGGCACTTCCCTCCATCCCCTCGCAATGAAGGCTCGTAACATTGCGAAACTACCCAAAGCAGAAAATGCCCCCAAACTGTACTGGATCAAAGCCCATGAGGGGATAGAGGGAAATGAGAGAGCAGACCACTTAGCAAAGGAGGCGGCTACCAAAAGCAAGACAAAACCCAATTATGACATGTACCCGATTTCATTCGTCAAACGCTAGATCAGGCTGGAATCGATCGACGAATGGAATCGGCGCTGCAAGGAAAACAACACGGCAACCACAACTAAGAATTTTTTCCCAGATGCAGAAGTAGCATTTCAAATTATAAAAAAGATAAAACTGGATCCAACATTAGTGCAAATATTCACAGGACACGGCGCATTTTTAGAATACCTACACAAGTACAAGCGAAAGGAGAGCCCGGCATGTAACTGTGACAACGAAACCAATTAAAATATTATACATGTCTTAACTGACTGTCCAATTTTCGCCAAAGAAAGAAACGAAGCGGAAATAATTTTAGGAGCTAGAATAACTGAGAATAATTTAAGTATGTTATTAGGAAACGTAGATACTAGGCAAATTTTTATAGATTACTGTAAATACATAAGTAAAAAAGTAATATGTGCAAACAAATAGAAATAATTTAGGATTAGAATATAAAATAGATAATAAATTAGAAGATAAGTTTCAAAATGTACATAAAGGAAAAAACAAGCAAACTAATGAGAAAGTAAACAAAGTCCCTGACCATCCAATTCAGGGGAATACAGCAGTCATCTGGTAAAAAACCAAAACCAGATGGCAACAATAAAAAAAAGGCATTGGAGAAGGCCTACGTAAAGCGGTGGACCGACACAGGCTGATGATGATGATTATGATGATTACTTTAAATTTTTAAATTTTATTTTTAATTTTAATTTTTCTTTAAATTAAACTTAGGTAGTTTTCTCAGATAAGACTATTTTATATAATACTAACCTGTGCGGAGCCCTGATAAGAGACGATAATTGTCGAGATGCAAGTAAGTTTAAAAGCGTGGAATAACATTTTCTGTAATGCTTTAAATTAATAGTTATATTTCTTTCATCAGTTATACTTTCCTATAACTATTTAGTTATAGTAGAATAATAAAACGAAACTTTTTAAAATTTCGTAGAGTTCAAGTCTATATCAGACAAAAAAATATGGTCATAAGAAAAATAAATATATTTTGAGATTTGTAGTGCACCTTTTTATTCAAACATAATAGACTTGCCCTTTTCTATGATTTGTACTGTTTATTGCGAAATATAGAGAAGTCACGAGTCGTGTTTGACAAACAAAGGTCACCTGGGCTCAATTACCACAAATGAACAATGATAATAGACTCACGCCTTTAAATTGGAGTTGTCAAAACTCACCTCAGTTCTTGACGTTTGATCTCCGTGCCTACATAACTTAAGTAACAATCTTTCATTAAAAATTTGTTGTTTAAGAATGATTGCAAATATTTCTTTTGGCAAATGTGTTTATGTTCATTCTAAATGAAAACTGCCAAGTTTATTAGTGGTACTTATTGATATTAAGAAGTTATGAGTCACAGTATTTCGTATTTTTTTAGAGCATTATATTGAAAATTTAAAAATAAAAGTAATTTTTGTATTATAATAAAAAGCAATACATGTAGGGACCAACTGTTATAATCTTTTGCTGGTCTGAAATCTGTATGTTTTTTCTTATTTAACATATAAAGCGAAAGCCAATAGCGTAATAGTTAAGGATATGGCTGAAAACATAGGGTTATAACTTTTAAACCTCCTTTTGAGTGCTATCGTGAACCATTTTTTGCTGTTACAACTGGGTATAATGGGAGTGACTAAATACAATTTTTGTTATGTTGACACCTTCCCTTATATCGTTTAAAAGAAAAGTCTGCATGCAGCTCTGTTTTTACAAAATCATTGAAAATTTGTAACTTGCATATATTTGTAAAATTTCTTACGTATATATACTTCATTAGTTCCTTAGTATTTAACAGTTTTATTTTGTTTTAGATGTTACGTCACTAAATATACACTGTTATTAAGCATTAGTTACGGTTTGTGATCTCTTCCTTGTGTTTCATTAAAAGTTTCGTTGATATGTTACTGTTATGGTTATAACCTTGGCAATTTTATTTCAATAGTCAAGGCTACGATTGCTCTATTGTTGTTCGCTAAGTGATTTGGGGGCGTTAAGTATTAAAAAAATGATTTTTTTATAAATGAATAATTGTCTGAACGTTACTAATTGTTCTTTTTAATTAATTAAAATAAAATATTGTGTGGATTGAATGTTTGTGCTTCGGTGTGTACATAATTATTTTACACACTTATAATTTTGTGGTTTATGGTTTGCTTTCAATTTATAAATTTTTCAGTTTTCGAGTACGACATTAATAATTCAGTACTTTATCATCAGTTGGATATCGTATAGATTAGGACTACAACAACTACAAAAACTTGGTTATCGTATTACGCTATTTGTCTACTCAAATTGTTGCTTTCAATTAAGAAAACACTTTCTATTAAGCAAACTGAGTAAAATATTGCATTTGCACACAAAAAATAATAGTAAAACCGATGCGTAGGTCATAAAACACAAGTGAATATTGACACTAAATGTAGGATTAAGGAAATTATTATTTTTAGTTTTGCAATATTCTAAACAGATCGTATTACAAAGATCTTGTATAATTAATTATAACACGAAATCAAATATTTAATGTATGATGATATTATATAATTCAATCTGTATCGTGCCAATGAAATAAAATTAAGATGCTTTTACATCACCCGCCTTACCGTAGTTCTTTGCCAAAAGTTTTTTTTTGCAACTAACGATTCCCCGAGTAAACGAAAGAATTTGCAAATTAATATTTACATTAAGGAAGGATATCAAAGAGAGGATTAACTTAGATGGTGCTCTGGGGAGGAGCAAGTTGCGTCTATAAGCAGTTTGCATTTTTAATGAAACTTAATAATTAAGTTTTCTCTTATTACATTATATGCGGAACGTATAATATCTTTGCAAATGTAAGAGAAGTAGAATTGTATTCCCCTTGGCTGTTCGTTATCGTATTTGTGTGCAAACACAAGCTTTGAATCGTTAAAAATTTGGATTTTAAAAGGTATAATATTGTTTTATGAACTTTAGTTCTATTTGTTTTAAATATAATTATTAATACCTCTCTCTCACATTAATTTCTGCTCAAGCCCAAAATGGATTGGCAGAGACTGCAAATCATTAAGTCCAACCTTATGTAAAAGTTTATACCATATATAACAATAAGCTATTTATCCAATAAGCAATTCAGTTTTATTTTTATATCATCTTTGGTTAAAGGTGACAGCACTGTTGAAATCGCTTTAGAAGTTTTGGACGTTTCGGACTCGAAACAAATTGTAACATTTACACGAATTAAAAAAAAGTTTTTATTCTTATATTACATACACTAATTAATTTGCATACATACATAGTTTTAATGACCTTTTAAAGATCCTATCTTCTAAAATTATAAATATTTGAAAAGAGACAAGTTTGTTCGAAATTAATATAATTCTAAAAGACACAATTAGTAGCACAAAAAAGATAAAATTAAATGGTAATTGATCTACGAGAGAAAAGTTTGTCTTCCTGTATTTGTAGGAAAAACGTACTTTGTTTATTCAAATATGAGTAAATATTTTCTGTGAAAAGGATTTAAACCACAACAATAATAAATACAAGTTAATTTTTTTTAATTCTGGACATCAAATAAAAAAATACATATAGATACAGGGCGAAGGATTGAAGCTTGGGTGATTTGATAAAATTTATGGGATCTAAAGCGACATGGCAATTTTATATGCACATTGCTTATTATATTTTTTTTATATGTCTTTATATTTTGCTCTTGATGCCTTTTTGATGGTGTACCTTTTAAAGTACTTACTCGAGAACATTCAAAAGAAAAGGTAACGAAACATTTTCATTGCAACAAAAATCAGTTTTCACAGTCAAGTCTTCGATGAAGTTGAACGTAAACTCTTGCCTATTTATGAAGTAATTAAAGGAAATGTATTGTAATTTTATTGTGAAGATTAATCAGTATGTTCAGTTTAATCACATAGGTATGCTACGCTTAAGTGATCAGTAATCAAAGCCACGGCTACAAGGACGCCTCTGAATTACATACCTGCGCCTATTGATCAATTAATTAATGCGCTAGGTACGAATGTTCTAGCTGATTACCGACGCTGTTGTAAGGAACCTTCTCATAGGCCATTATTTATTATTAAGTCCTGAGAAATGTGCAATAACATTAGATATAACAACACGTTAACTCGTCTTTATTATCTCTTAATCATGTATATGTTTATTTATTTAACAAATTTAACAAATCTACTAATAAAATCTAGTTCTTGATAGTTTAAATTCCCTTGTATCATAGTGTAAAATTATAAATAATTTTACATTACCAGACCATGGCTGGATAACCTTAATTTTTAGAAAGATATTAGTATTTTCACGTCAGCATCTTCGATATTGAATTAAATTTTAAATTGAAAATTGTTTATGTAATCTCTCATAAGCCTAGTAACTAGAAATCGATTTTCCTAAAAACTATTTTAAAAGAGTTATTGTCTTACTTTTAATACATCACCGATGCGCGTTATGTAAATATTTATATTCGTAACAAATGAAGTGACACTGTATGTAAAAGATAAAACAATCGCTTTAAAGTTATTTAGAAGTGTTGTAGAATGTAATGCCGGAAGTGAGGACGCTGCTAATGCATCTCGACGTGTCTACGTAATCGAGTCTCATTAGATAGACGCCACGTTACATGAGAACGAGGAACAATTTTCTCTTGGCGGTTTACCGCGAGATACTGGACGTTTGCGCACCTGCGAACTCTTCCGGCCGCAACCTAATATTGTTTTATTATTCGCCATTATGTTAATTGATTTTTATGGACAAAAAGATACATCTTTTAAAGCATTGATGACATATTCACTTTTAAAGAAATTAAAATTAATGACAATAATCTCATTCACAAATTAAGAGAGAGAATTAAAAATGAATAAGTAGGCAATTATGTAGAAAACTGTTTATCTGATTTTTTACCATGACAGTTATAATTTGTTGATCATTTTGTTTAAAAGATAATAATGAAATTTCTATTTAAAAGATATAAGAATATTTTAATTAACTGAACTTTATTTATTTGACAGTAAAGGTGGAAATAAAATAGGATTGACATAAATTATAAATCGCAAAGTGCATAAGAAAGATCCGTTATCAAACCTTTTTAACATGTATTTACTTCAAAAGAGCTAAGACATAAAGAATATACAAAATATTTTTTCTGTTATAATGATTAAAAAAAAAATCAAATAATACAATTATTACTTCAAAATCACTCTAGAAGTTTGGTGCAAATCGTCCCCAATACAGGTGACAGTTAAAGTAGAAAGAGAATTTAATGAAATGAAAAATGTCAGCATTTTGTTTCTACATAAAGAATTCATAGGGAGACTAGACAAATAATATATTATCTCGGACTTAGACGATTCTCCACAGCGGGTAAACTTCACTTAGACACGCTGCAGCTGGTATTTTCCACTCAAAAACTTGCTAGTTTTCGTGTGCAGTTTATTTTATCTGCACTTGGTAAGGTCTTTGGACAAAGCTTCTTTACTGTTAGCCAGCGTTACTGAAACATTCCAGTTCGCTATATTAATAATTAAAATGAACTAGCCAGAAAAACAACAAGAAAAACAGTAAATGATTCAGGAAGTTTTAACAAATTAAGACTATTTAAACATAAATATGATGCACTTGTCATAATTGTTATATGATTATGTAAAAGTTCATTCTTTTTTAATAATATTGCCGTTGCTTTCCAGTATACTATCCTCTGCTTACCTAATCAGGAATCCTTAATATCCTTAATATTTTATTAATAGACTTGGGCTTATTATAATAACTTATTAGGGATATTTATTTGATGGCTTAGATTAACACTATCTTGGATTTCCATACCTAGTGGAACACGTTCAAAAATAGTTTAAACTGTTATACCTAATTTTCTAAAACATGTTACATTCTTAGAACAGAATATAGAATTACAGAATACCTATCTAGTAACCTCTATAATTCGTTATGTATTCATTATTGTACCGATACCTTTGTAATTATCGGCGTTGTCATAAATAATATAGGATACAAAATGTTAAGTAAATAGCATTGATGTTTGATATTGGCAGCGAAAATATGCAAATGAAAGGATCCCGGTTTCATGCGTAGAGCCGCTAAGATGTTACCCGGATGTGCCCAAGATAGTGATTCATTACTTAATATTTATATTGTACTCATGGCATTAAATTAATGAAATCTTATATATCTGTTTAGTGTCACATATAATAATAATAAAACACATTTGTACAAAGAGCTAAATCCGCTTTTCTATCCTAATTGGAAGATTATTTTCAGTATTATAAACACAACTACATCTACCGATAGGAATATTTTTGGTAACAGTTTTCCTAATTCAATCTATTATTATTTATTACTTATACTTAGAAAATATTATAAAATTCTGTCTTGACTGACTGACTAAATGACTTATATATCAAAGCACAACCTAAGTCGCCGGTTTTAGAGACATGGAATTTAAAGGGCGTGTTGTCAGTGATGTGTATCAACTAAGAAGGATTTTTTGACATTCCTTCCCTAAGGGGAGAGGTGAGTGTTTGAAATCTCAATAAAACTTTATTTCTCTAACTCGACGGACTTAAATATTGGTGGGTAGTCTAGAGAGGGATTAATTTTAATATTTAATTAAAATATAACTACGACCCAACGAGAGGGTAGGTTACTGTTAGTTTTGTATAAAATGAAGGATGACATAATACGACATGAAATTAATCCATGATTCGTACTGTTGTTAAATAAACCAAACATAAAAAAAAACTGCTATTCATTTTTATTTAAAAAAATTATAAAGATTTTTTCAATGTAATAGATTTGTTTACTGACACTCAAAAAGGTAATATTTAATCTATTACAGGCTAGTTCTAATTGTATGAACTGTTCCAATTGCATTTTAATGCTCGCAGTCAACCGTTATCTCTTACCCAACATCAATTTAAATACTTCGTTAAAAGTTACTTAAGTGGTAGGCGGCAATTATCAGAAGTTTTGACTAATTTCAAAACGATCCTATGTCAAATGCCGGCGTTCTAAATTCGAATAATTGAAAAATAATGTTTCACTTGTTCTATGTCACGTCGACAGTAATTTAAGCTTTTATTCAACGGCACGCGTGTTAAGGGGTATCCCATTATTATTCGTAGACATGCATGTTTCAAGGGACAACGCTTTATATAACCGCTAAAATGTATTATGTACATCGCGAATGCAACGATGAGAGCACTTAACTCTCGCATTTTACGTTGCCTAAGCTAGGTTCGCAATGTTTTAATGAAAGCTGTCTGTGCACTTTTAAGGGGTAATTCAGTAGGTTAAGTTAGAGAGAGAGAATAACTTGCAATCCGTGGAATGGTTAATATTTAAAAAAAAAAACACAAGATGTCTAGTTAATTTTCACGATAGTATTGGGACTTTTAATAATATTGTAATTAGTAAGCAATATATAACCGAAATGGTTTAAAATGAACAGATATTGGAAAACAAAATTTTCTAAATTCTGAATTGAGAATCCTTTAAATGATTTAATCGTAACTGATGATAAGAAAAATGTCAATTTGACGTAAACAACGCGTCTCAATATAAGGGATCCTACTAATACATAGTCACATGCTTCCGAGCGTGAAGGTAGAGTGTAATGAAAATTGATAAAGTCTTTGGGATAATAAAACTTCTATCCGCCGATCCATCAATCTTTATTGATTGGTCTCGGGTCGTTGTTCGCGTAGGCTCCAAACAAATCAATAGCCAGTCTAGTTAACCTCATTAATACCTGAATTACACTTTATCAAAACGTCCCTTGACTTGACGCCGTGGTTTAGCGATTTAATTAATTACAAAACGTGCTCTCTCAGTAACTAATTTTAGTGTAAACTTAATTGCTCTTAATGTAAATTACTTTTTTATTAATATGAATTTTCATGAGAAAACATAATCGTTAATAAGAAAAAAAAAAAAAAACAAAAAACATATATATATATATTAAATTCTATTCTAAATTCTAAGATTGGCAATCTTAGAGTTGCTTTTCTTTTAAATTTCCGTCGAAAACCAACTTCGTACTCTTACAAACACCAAAAAAATATAAAATCGTGGACAAATATAAAAGAAATAAAGTAGCAGTTGCGCGTCGAATTGAGAAATAAGTTTTTGTTATCGGTTAAAAAGAAAAATTGTCTTTCTATGAAACGTCCATGAGGTACCTAGGAGTAATTGCATTAAAGCCCTAAATTATACTTTGTAGTTCAAGTTTAATAACTAATGTGGTTGTCTTACCTCCATTTTGTTCTGACAGAGTAATTCTGGTTCAAGTTAGAGTGCTATTCTGTCTGCTGCCATTCATAATAGATCCACGACGATTAGGCACGTCGTTTGAAGACAGAGGGACACATTGCATACATGTTGAGTTCCTATTGGTTTCGCACGGACTGCCGATTAACCTTTATAAATTTGTCTGCGTTTCGAATATTGTGTCAATTGTATTTAAAAATTATTTTGATCAGCGACTAAAATGAGGTGTTATAGGTTTATGGTGTGGTATCAGTGAGTTTGTCCGTGGCGTTGTGGCTCTCAAAAAGGCGGATCTATTTTCATCAACTTTTTTCTTTGCTCGAACGGTTGGACCATTTTTAGTACTCTTGATATTTTGATTCAGTTTTGGAATAATTATTTGGTAGATATTTGTTCCTAAAATAGTTTAGTTCTTATATTTACGACAGCCGAAACGAAGCAATGCTATTATGGTAACGTAATAAGAACTTGGGGATAGCAGCTAGTCCGCAGGGTTCGAAAAACCGTATCATCTATCATCATCCGAACTCTACATGCACGTGCTGCCATTAATAAAGCGGGTATCTCCGTTTTACAAGGCAAGTCTGATTATGAAGCATAGACGCAGTTAAATTTAGGAACAAATACTATGTCGGAGGTCCTGAACTGGCACTAAACGGAAATAATTACATACGCAAACATTTGATACTAATCGCTTACGCACATATAGCATGTTTATGCATATATAAATCAGTCCAGTTGAATACAAATCGCAAATTCTAGTCGGGATGTGTAAATGTAAATCGCTGCGCGTACACTGTCGCTGCACCCGCGCTAATTCCGCGATTCAATTGCACCGTGCCCGCATTTCGATCCCCCAGCCTTTACAGTTCATTTGACGGTCATTATTCCATTGCACGTTTCCATCGCATCGCATGCCGTCAACCGCCACTAGTCGTCGTCTCTCGTGACTGCTTCACGCATATTAAGTCATACATGAAGCGTGCAGCGTTGCCTCTGACCCAATTACATATTTAAATTTCATGTAGAATTCGTCAATATTGATGTTTTTTCAAGTCAGTGCTTTATTATGTAAATTTATATTTAGGGAAAAAATTAGTAATTTTGATACATATTTACATAATATAATAAATAATGAAAAATGAAATTTTTTAAAATTTGAATTTCACAGGCTGGCGTGAACGAATTGAGAATAAAACGGAATTTAATTTCTTTAGTAAAGCTATATAATTAGTTGCATTCTCTTATTTATATTTATATACCCATTTTTAGTTTTATTTTTATTGTAACTATTTACAAAATATTATACTTTCATTTACTCAAAAACTTATCGTTAATGAATGTGCCTTATTGTTCGCACCGCTTATTATAATGCACTTTGAAAAAATTTTTAGCTTCAGCGAGTTTTGAAGTATCGTACACAGATTTGATGTTTCTGCGTATTAAATTTCATGACACATTGAAATCTCTTTCAACGATTTAATAAAATGTATTAAATCTATTGATATCTAAAAGTTATAAATGATATGTATTTGCGATAATTTTGTTATACTGCTATATGTGTTAACTAAGCCAGGAGATATAAATGGTTGTCTACGGGCAAAATATGCGTTAGAGGATTGTGGATACGGCGTAGTGTCGTTTTCAAAACTATAATAGATTATATATTACCAGTCGAGACGAGTTTCGAAGATTTTGTATTGATACATTTTTTTTATTTATTAAATCATTTTAAGCTTTTCTATGTGAAAAGGATAAGTACCTGAAAATTAAACTTTTTAATATTAAATTATTATTCACCTTTAATTTTTTTTTAAAGACAACGGAGGGCTTCATGTTACCTCGGCCCCCAACAAAGGCGAAGTTGTAATGAGTGTTACAAATTTGTGCGACTGTTATCACATTGTCAAAGTTTCGTTGCGTGATACGAGGATGAGTTCGAAGTGTTAGCAGATTGAGTTTTGATTGTGTTTCCAAACATATGCGTATCGAAATCTAGGCCGTGGTTATTCATTCGACACACGCAACTAAAGGACCTTTATTTACGTCGTCGCGTCACTGAATAGTCCACTTACTTCTTTACCTTTGAATTCTATAGGGCAAAGTAGTACACGACGACAATTTTAATTAGCTGTGCCGTAATACCTATTTTATTTGTAAAAAGGTGTTCCATACTAAATTCTGCATTAACTTTACAATTTATATGTATCACAATAGGAGTCTGCATTAAATTTATTGGATAAATATGACTTTTTTTTACGTTTGTTAATAATTTTATTTCGTAAAAAATCTAAATTATCATTTTTAATATTTACACGTCTACACAAATAATAAATCTATAGAAACACCGAGCCTACACTTTGAATATTTTTTTATAAATTCCTTCTATGATTATCAATTTGATATTGAGATAATTTTTAAAAACACATCTAATTATGTAGCTGCATCATGCAAAAATTTCTTGATCAAATTTTATGAAATTAAATGTAATAATAGTACACTAATATTTTAGTTATTTTGAAAGCGGGAAAATCTTTATCGTGGAACAATAAATTTAATAAATTCCTGTGGTTCTTTTACTAAAGTAGCATCAGCTACTTGTATAATAAAATTATGAAATGCTTAATAAATATTTTAAGGTTCGAAGACGGTAGTTTAATAGTGCTAGTATAAACAATAGGCTTATAATTACGCCCCCGAGAGAAGTCTCTTGAAAATGGGTCGGGGTAATTGAGTTTGCGCCGTTCGCCGCTGCGTGTCGCTGGCGCCACGTCGCAAGAGCCTAGTAGATAATCGCACGCTTGTCGTCCATCCAAATGTTTGCTTAACGCTATTGTATATTTAAGCTGGATTTTCATATACATTATACAGGTTTTAGTTATTTCTAAAATTTGTAAAATTCACATAAACATACGGTATACCAATTCTTTGCACTTGTCTAAACTATAAAAAAATAACACAAAACGTCTTGTAATAAAATTGGTAAATTCCTATATTAATTTTTAAGTGTGTAACTTTTTAAGGAAGGCGATACATTTAAATATTCAGAACTACTTCGATTTTAGTGCGTCGTAAATCAGGGAACAAGTCGTAAAAACTTACTGCAAAACCATAACGCCGAAGGTGGGGAGATAGGAATTTTCTAAGTTTAGAAAATATTTGCTTTTTTTTAAGAAGGGTCTTATAAGTTGAAGTTAATGCCAAGCCATTTTTAAGTTTTATTGAATGCTTTATCTTAATAAAACAAATATAATTTTCTAAAAATAAAATGACATTTGTATACAATTTTGTATATTTTTTGACACAACAAATTAGCGAAAACATTTTTCTAAATTAATAATTATCATTGCTCTCATGTTTGAGTCGTTAATGAAGTAAAATTAAATAGTTGTAATAATTGTTAAGAGCGTATTGATGAAGTGGATGATTGTGAGCTGCACCTATATTGGGCTGGTTTTTTACCATTTTTCCGGGAAAAAGGAATTGTTATAGCAAACACTATACTAATAGGCAGAGGATATAATAAAATTAGAACGATAATCATCTCTTTCCTCCACGCTGTATCTAGGGCGCTACGGATAACATGTAAACTTCTATTTCTATTGCGAAATGTCGGCGAGGAAGCCTGTGAGTGTCCGTTGGACGTTATATTCCTAAAGTAGTGAATAAAGTTTGTTAATTAACCCTTAGATGTGAAGGCAAAAAATCTAGGATAGGGGTAGAATTATTTCTGTTAATTAAAGTTGCTTGGATCTTATGTTATAAGTATATGCTATGTTAATTTATGATAAATTATTTTATATTTAATAGGAGACTTTTTTTAGTATTTTATTTGTTATTCCGAAGGACCGAGACGTTTATATTATGAGAGAATCTGTTTTATCCAGAAACTATGGTGTAAGGCTTAATGTTCGCTTGTATCCGTTTTGATCTTCCATCGTAATCACATAATTTTCAAGTTTATTTTTATTTTCAAATTTGGATGGGTTTTCATATTTTCATAACAGTCGTACAACGTGGAATATGCTGTGTCTAAAAATAATTAAAAATAAGTTAATGTTTCTTATGAACATATTGTTGTAATGACAGATATAGAGTAAAAACGTAATAATTAAAATAATAATAATAATAATCTATAATTATTTTTTCACAGCCTTATGAGTATATAAGCATCGTGAACTAATATTTGTCTTGTTTCATGTTCATAAATACTTTATTATAGTTAAAAAACACAAAATTTTCTTCTTAGTTCTTTACATTACCAAATAACCACCAGAGACGAATTTCCCTTCGTCTCAACATTTAGCGGCCGGCATTGCCTTCCCTTAGTACAATATACTAACCTTTGCATTGGCCAAACTACTGGGTAAACAAATTGTTAAGCCCTACGGAGCGTCGCAGTGTATACGCTGAACGAGCGTTGGGGGAACTCAATTATGCGTTATGGAATTACGTAGTTTTATTCAATTTTAATGCACTCTAGTGACTTTATGAACAAACCAAATTACCGTCTCGTTTCTCATACCTTTTGTTATCGATTAATTTGTTATATGGTATTTGTATTGAGTAGATTATCGTTTATTATTTTGAATTTGCTACACATGTATTTACATATATAAGGTTGACACATACATTGCTGTTTGCATGTATTAATGGATTTCTTTAAGCACATTTTATGTTTGTTATTATTTTCTATAAATATGGGTAAATTTTATAAAATTATTTATTTATAAGAAAATTTTACAAATACGATTAAATAATCTTCTTGGGGACGTAAATTTTTTATGTAATAAAATCGTCATCTCGTTTTAAATGATCTTCCGCCATCTTCCACCTTTTATATGTTTCAATTATCCATTCTTACGTCCTTTACTTCTTTACACATCCATCCCTTTCATTTACATCTACGGTCTGTTTCTTTTTTCCAATGTATGTAACATTTGGTAAATGGTTAAATATTATTAACTTATCTTACAATCATTGTTATAGTACTATAATACATTAACTTAAAATAATTGTGATTTGTTTATCCAGCTTAATTTGTAATAAGTATTCAAGTATATGAACATGAAGATTATATGAATAAATATATTTTTTATGTGGCAATATCTTAATATTTATCGTAAATCTATTCTGAAAATTTTTAAATTAGGTATATAATTTAGCAACAAATTTGTGGTTTAATTTTTAAATACTTAATGTAACTTTTATCTGAGTTATAGAATTTTTAATAAGAGTTTACCAATTTTGTATAATATGTAATAAATACAACCAAAATTTTAATACATATGCTGCTGAAAAATGATTTATTAGTGATTATTTATACATAAATTTATAGTATTATGAGGTGATTAAATATGTGATATTGTATAAATAGGGTTAGATGAAGCCAAAGAAATTATTTTAAACCTTAACACCGACTTGATTGCTTCCACAGAGTAGTTTCTGGGATTCGCTTTATCAAAAGGACCTGTAGTGTTGCCAGACGGAACATTTTCGCTGGATGCAGACGACTAAACGTGACTTAACTCGTGTTTCGAAAACTAAATTATTTGAATTCAGAGCAATGAATAGAGCCAATCTATTACTCTAGAGCGTTGTTTAAAATGCTAGAATTTTTTCATTCTATTAAAAAAAATTTTACATTAATATTTGTCATAAATATTTACGTTATATTACAAATCTATAAAAAAATAAGGTTAACTACGATATGGTTTGAAGTTAAAACTTTTGTAAAAATGTTATGGTATTTTAACGTCTTCAGTGACGATTTTTAATTACCAAAAGAGAAATAAACATAAGCAAATTTTAAAATTCTAATAAAATTTTATTTTCATCGGAGGTCAAGTAACAGAAGGTAAAGGAACATTAAAATATAAGATTTTAATCTATATATTAATGTAATTTAACTGTAAATGCAAAACTAAATGTCCACATATGTGGCCAAGGGTGTGAAGAGTAATTTACAATAATATTTTTATTTATGTTTATTGTAATGAACTATAATTAGGTGGTCTTTTTTATTATCTGTCTGGGTATCTGTTTAAAAGTTGTAAAAATGTTGTACCTTCCTGCTCAGTAGTCTACAGTACGTACATATGATAGAATACAGTGGTAACATTATAATATTAAACTAAACGAGTTTGTTACTGACGCTTACAGATTCCATATGCATTATACAGCGTATATTCAAAACAAATTGTTTTATCGCTACTTCTGAAGTGGATCCCCTCTGACGCGCACGTAATTCTTCTCAGTCCGCATACAAACAGCCCCTAAGGAGGCGACAATCCTCACCGCAAACAATAAAAATATACATAAAAATAAATTTGATACTTGAAAACCGTCGACCGTGAAGTATATCCATTATTTGGCTATTTTCATAGACAATGTCGTACGACGATGACACGATTTAATATCAGTGAGCAGTTAAAAAAGAATGATCTTGTGATGATATTTGTTTAGATTATGCTTAAGTAAAGGGGCATAGGAGTTAAATAAGGTTTAGAACAAGGCCACGTATTCATTTGATATTAAGCGTAAGGCTTTAAACAACGAACCATAGGTCACACTCGTGATTTGTTTATGGAAATAGTTTGTTGATAAATTTCAATGCTCTTAAAATATGTACTCAAAATTTAACTGTAAACTGTGTATATTCATTTAATTATATTTTACTAAAAGAACAAGTCGTTTGTAGTAATTTAGACGAGTTTTGTAAATTAAAATTATTGTTAAATAGCAATCATGAAACAGAAATGTTCTCATTTTACAAATTTGCGACTGTGATATTAGACACGTTTTTAGTTGTATTCAGTTAGCGATGTCTCTGTGAACTTTAAAATGATAATGACAAGACTGATTTACGGTACGAACAAAATGTTGAAAGGTACCACTTATCGTGCATAATTATCTTCAAGCGTACGTGCTTTAGGTGTATAATAGTTGTTTCGCAAAAATAGGTGGTTATACGGCGCGCACGTCAACACTACAGAACACACTATATTCATTTCAATACAGATATGGTGTCGATTGCACTAGCTCGATTGACAAATGACATGGATGTTGATGGAAATGGTAAGGTGGGGAATTACAGCGTGTGTTGAAATTTCGAATAGCGAATTGCATTGTGCCGCGAAACAGATATCGTCAAAGATGAAATTGGATTGCGCACTATCTAATAATCCCTTCGCGATTCTACCTGATGATGATCGTGACAAGTGTCAGCTTGTGATGATATCTTTGTCGGCGCATGTAATTCATAATTGTTATGCTCTTTATCTCCATTTCATTCTAGGTAAATTGTTTCTTTAGTAACATTAGCAATTTAACTTTCTATAAATTGAAATTATTTATAAATGAAAATTACCATCTAGTGATAGACGAAATACGACAATTTACATTTATTTCACGATTTTTGTAAATTGTCATGCGTTTATTTTTAATTATCGTTTTAGTTGAATTGAATCGAAGCGAATTATATAATGAATATTAAGACCATTCACTTATGGGGAAAATATTGTTTTTATCATTGTTTCTTATAAACAGTAAACAGCTAATTAGTTAATCTCTTATGTAGGTTTGTGACGTAACATGCAACATAGCGCTGTAATTACATAGTTTATTCTGTAAATAATATTTTTATACTAATGTAAAGTAAATGCAGCGATAGACACAGTAGTAAATAGCATAGCAATTTACAAAGCACATAACATAAAAAAATTTGTTACAAGTTATATGTAATGTTGTTTTTAAAGATTCTATCCGGTCCGCATGGGCATAAAATAAATCAATTTAATGACGTATCAACATAATGATTTCGTAAATGACGTGTATAGCAAACAGCTGTTTAAGTTGGATAGCTATGTATACAGTTGTTACTTAATATAACAGGTTAATTACATTGAAACGGGTGTTGTCTGCAGTAGAGATATCCATATTCATTAGGATTTGTTTAAAAGCATCCTTAATGTATATCTCCCGAGCTCGGAATGCGATTACAATGAATGAATGAGTGTAAGCATTAACAATGTGATGTTATGTAAACGTAATATCAGATGATACGCCGTATCATTAATTAAGTTAGGTGTATTTGTATTAGATTGTAATTACCATATTATATATTGATCTAAACAACATACTGCGAGTGACCCGCATAGATTAATGGCTGCTGTGAAGAGGCAGATAGAGATTCATAACTTTATATCTTTTTATATTAGATTTACAATAATACACAATTTCTATACAATTGTTGATAATTAATGATTTTTTAATGTATTTTATTTAAATTTCATTGAAAAGATCAATAATTATCGACTAAAAAGAATGGCTACACAACTGAAAAAACATATACACCCAATAAGTGAATTTTATACGACAAATATCTTCTGTATAGGGTTTCGACAGAGAGAGAGAGAGAGAAAGACCGCTGTATAAGATTTTGAAGAATTTTACGTACATTTATACAAACAATAGACCATCGTGATGTCAGACTGAGTGAATATAATAATAGATCGCAAAAATATTATACGAG
>DWQX01002244.1:0-22739 GCA_018245475.1 Pharmacophagus antenor
CGATATATTTTCTCTGATCACCTTTACTTTCGTTTTTATCTCTATCTCCGCTCTCTCTGGGCCGAACACTGGACACTCGGTCAGAAGATGTGGGATATCTTCTTTTTGCGCGGGGTCACATGTACACGACGGGCTCTCCTTGCACCGGAAGCGACTCAGGTACTAGGAGAACCCGACGTGTCCCGTCATAATTTGAACCAACACCGAGCCCAGATTGACCTTTCTTAATATTGCATGAGCTCTTATTATATTTATGAGCTCTTATTGCATCCGGAAGGAACATTTTTGTTACTGACGCCGTTGTTTCTTCTCGGTATCTCCGGTTCCATTCATTAAGCGACTCTGATCGTATTTGTCGCTTGATGAATGAAACCGGACAGCGATCGTAATCAGATTTCCTTTTCAGGATTCTTGCTGCGTCCTTTGCTAACTCGTCAGCCCTTTCATTGCCCTCCAATCCTGCGTGCGCCTTTACCCAAAATAATTTAATTATTTTGTTTTGTGCAATTACAGATCTTATGTTTGCTATTGTTTCGCACGCAAGGGGGTAAAGGGTGTTTCTGCCTGTTACGGCTAATAGGGCAGCTTTTGAGTCGCAAAAGATGCTGCAAGTCTCCACTTTATTCTTCGCTACGTAACTTGTCGCCTCCTTTAATGCTAATAATTCCGCCTGGTAGACGGTTCAGAAGGGATCCAGCTTGAATTTACGGTACTTTGTCTCGGCAGCGCCATTACAAATGGATAGCGCTGCTCCGCCTTTTCCCTCAATCCTACTTCCATCGGTGAAGATGTTTATGGCCCCGATGGTGTGCTGGTCCATCTCTGCACCGTCCACCACTCATTGGAATTCCATGCTGAGTTGTTCAGCGGGGTGTACCAAGTTGGTATAAGGTACCGGCCTCTCCACTTCTCTGTCGATTGTCACTCGCCGGGACCACCCCTTTTTTGCAAGATATGAGTCTGCCACCTCTTTGATCCTTATATCCAGGGGCAGTATCCCGGCCAGCACCAACGCAGAGTTCAGGGAGACCGTGCGATAGGTCTTTGCTATTTTTTGCGCAAAACCCCGCTGAACAGCATTCAGCTGTTTCTTTATTTTTATTTTATCGGATGCATGAGCCCATACACTTGCTCCGTACAAGATCACAGGTTCGATCACGGCGGTGTAGATGGTCTTTATTACCGCAGGCTCTAATCCCCACTGGATTTTTGCTGCTCTGGCGAGTCGACCGTATATGCCAAGCACTTTGCGGCACACATTTTCAACATGCGTATTGAACGTAAGTTTGTCGTCGATGGTGAGACCAAGCACTCCGATCTCCCGAGTCAGTCCAATACCGACCCCGCCCATGCTCAACTCCGGGGAGTCGTACCTAAGCTTATTTGTCACCACCAGGTGATAGGGTTTGTCGAATCGACCTAACTAGCTACTATCGTCGATGACAGCTGTAACAGCATTACAGTGTTACACACTTAACAGGGTACAGGGTGAACACACTTAATCCTGTACGGCCTTATTATCACTAAACATAATGTGAAGTCGAGGTCAAATGTTAACCCATAACCGATTAAAAAATAGAAATATTTGGAGTAAGAAAAGAGGATTTGCTTATTTTTACATGGGTATTACAAATGTCCCCGCTGCTAAGTTAAAAAGGCACAGCAATATTTAATTGTTTCTGATCACACACGTTTGTTAGTGCTTTTAAATCTATCTGTTGCTCAGAAAACTTTTGATATTTATTAGATTTGATCGGAACATAAAAATGTCGGGCCTTAGGAGACTTAAACTAACTGTTCGTTTGTACGAGTGATACCATGATACCGACTTGCATAAAAGCACCGCGGTCCATCCAGGGCTCCACCGATGATGTCACGCGTCAGACTCGTTCAATTGTACAGGTGGGATTTTTAAATATTTTACTAAAAATGATTTTTATTCAAACACTGACAAAGTTTTTCATCTCGAAATTTTATTTCATGTTCCTCTTGTCCTAATAATTTACGTAACGACTACATTAAAGCATCATTACTTTTTTATTAGGTATTCTAATTTATTATTTAATTTTCTTTGTACACATCATAAATATTTTCTACATAGGTTTCAAAGAAAACCTTGACCGTACCAAGACATTTTCAGCTTGAATTCTACTTCTTTATTATTTATATTAAATTTTTTTCAATGTATCTCTGAAAATGAAGTCACTAAATCAATGAAAACGAACCTTGAAGCAAACACAGTACTGAATCGCGTCCGCTGGACAGCTGCATTAAAAGCTCGACCTCGAATACCTTCCTCGCTTTGTGCCTGTAAGATCCCACATATATTCAAAAATAGAAATTTCGTTTGTTAATAAAATAATTATTTTACGTATCTTTATCTTTGAACATTACAATATCAACATAGCTATAAATTCAGGTCACTTCTCTAATATAGAAAAAAAAACGAGAGGTTATTAAATGTACGATGATACGATGGTCGATGGGATGTACGAGATAATTAATGATACGATGATGTATAAAATCTAATTCGCGTTTTTAAACCATATGAGTTAGTGCTTCACCACAATCCCACCTGGTGTTAAGTAGTGATTTAATCTGCGATGGTAGAGCACACCAGCTTATAATAGAACCAACCTTAGAACCAACAAATACATTTTTATAAGAATTTTTTGATGAAGTCATCACCCCTAGAAATTTCCTCGGTGGATAATTCTCGCCTGTAAGGCATGAATATTGACACTGTAATCTGTTGACGACAGCGGTATTTTCGGATCGTAACGTCAATAAAAGAATAGATCTAACTTCTTTTTTAGAGGCGGGGTGTTCACGGGGATTACTTGTCATGTATTCGATGTATGTTGGACGTACAACTGTGGGGTTAGTAATTACGTCTGCTGATATTATGTTTCCAACCAAATTGTATTCATAATATTCCTTAAGACCTATCATCACCTCAGTAATTTCACTAGCTAAATCGTCCTTCCAATAGTTACAGTAATGTTTAAAAACTTTTGTAAAATGTAAAGGAAATGTCTATTTTAATTTGTTTTTATTATAGTAAGCGTATCCATATGTAATTGTTGAGAGAAGCAGTGAGTGATGTGCAACCGTAAACCCGCTATTACCTTAAAGTACATCAAACGTATTGACGATTTTTAAAAAGAGACAACAGTCAGAAAAGCTATACGATATTAATATTAAAAGGCTTCACGCTACACTCCTTTCGAAGTTATTAAGAACTAAATATCTCTGTTGCATGGCGAGGACGTTGGGATATTTCGTGTAAACCGGAGAATGTTGACAGATACACGACCGGATGTTGTAGTGACAGAATTTATCTATGGCATTCTAAAAACAGTCGGGTCTTCTAAATGATGATATTCAAATTACCTTTTTCCTAGATATTTTTTTAAATTACGGTAAATACATTTGAACTATTGAATTTTAAATTAAAAATTCTCTGTTTAAACTCCAACAAATGATATTAATAAATATTATAGAGTTCTATATGTTCGTCTGTGTAATTGATAAATTTATTTTGTAACAAAGAAGGCACGATGGTTAAATGGACAATTAATTACCAACAGTGTTCGTGTTGGATCCACGCATAAAATAAATACATATTGTGAGTAGAGGTATTAAAAGTCTATTTCACATATAAGTTATATAGAATAAAACTACGAGTATAGTGAAAGTCGAAGTTCAAAAGTTTAAATATTATTTGTGCTATGTATGAACATATATTACTTTTTGCAACAGGATTAATATGTATGGTCTTTTCGCACGAATAAACATATGAACAGTAATTTAGCCAATTAACGAAATAAAGCATGAGTGTGGTTTATTTGGACGAATAATTACCTCTCGGTCATAGAGATTTATTGAATCGTTTAATCATCATTTGCCATATTCGAGTGACTCTTTGCAAATGAATCTCACCCAAGTACGACCCGGAGGTCAAAGACATGCAAATGACTCCATTGCCTGCTATCTCGAACATAGCTATTAGTCTAGATTGGTCCAATTGGTTGTAGACAAAATAGTTATCTCTTATAATTGCGTTACGATCTAGACAGAACTAATATGAATTGCTAATGGCTGCCCATTTTAGATAAAAAAATATATTTTTGCATAACATTTCGAAACACGAAGAAAGTTCAAAGACTGCAAACTGACTTAACGTACTGTCAACTAATTGCACTAAAGCCTTAATTCTAGATTTGTATAGGTTTTTATTAAGCAATAAACAAACTTTATATTAAAATCATCTAGAGACGATACTTACGTTCAGACATTACCGTTGGGATAACCACTTTTAAATATTGAACTGATTTTTCTTAAATGGTATAATAAAAAGACGCACAAAAAAATTGTTGAAAGGAATCGATACGTTATAAAATAAGAGTAGATTATATTTCTACTTTACTCATTATGTTACATATTTACTATTTTTTTTAATTAAATATTAAGATTGCTTAAATATAAGGGAATGAAATAAATCTAGTTAGGAAGTTTTAATCAAAACATTTAGAGAAAGCAATAAATTTGCCGAACGAGGAGCACAAGCTAAATGAAAGATGTTTAAGCTGTGTTTCCGTTACACAGCCGATCGATACGTCGTGCAAAGCGAACTTGTGTTATGTGATGAGTGTGAAGACTTCAGAGTTATTTTCTTTGTTATTACTTTTGACTGACTACGTGGCGCAGTTGTTTACCCACTTGCTTTGTGACGCGGAAGTCTCGGGTTTGATTCTCGGGCCACAGGAGTTGTCCAGTCTGGATGGTGGTAGGATTTTTCAAGCCCGCCTGGCTAGCTTCCACCCTCAATGTCAGTCTGCCGCCATAACAGCATTGCTGTGTTCCGGTAGTTATACATGTGGGCAAATACGTTTTACAGCCTCATTGTCACTCTTAAGATCAGGTAAAATCGAGGCCAAGTGTTAGTCCATAACGAATAACAAAAAGGTATTCCCTTATATTTTGAGGTAAAGCAGTGGTTCGTGGATTTATATGTCATTGCTTTTCCGTAGACATGGATCCCTTGCAAGTCGTTGTAAAGTATAAAAAATAATATAAAATCTCTAAAGTTTTAAGATTTTCGTTTTCTAAACAAAAGTTGATATAACTTAAATATTTCAAATTATTAAAATTCATATTTCATTGAATTAATTATTAAAAAAGACCTACTGTCATATAATAAATATTTTGTTACAGTACATGGTTGTATAGTATTGTTTTATAGTATACACTTATCCGGAAAAATATCTCTGGATATTAGTGTACTTAAATAATATATACTTAGTACACATAGTGCAGCTGTGCAAAAGCATTTTGCGATAAAGTGTTATGGCGCACAACGTCGTCCTACTGCACCGGACACTGCTGCACTAATGCTCTTAACCAACGAAATACTCGTATTTCGACGGAAAACACGAACCAACACGGAACTAAAGCCATTAAATATGTCATAGTCATTACTTTACACTATGTTATAATGTTTCACCTAGTAGTATGTCAATTTAAAATACGTAACTTTATTACACCGAAATTTATTATACAGAAAAAAGCTTTCATTGACAAGTAAATGATAATATAAATACCATTAATACATCCATATTACTAAAATATTATATTCAGTAACTTCAAAGTTGAATGCGAATTAAATAAACGTACGCAACATTAATTAATTTTTCAAATGTTAAAAATTTAACTTACATTGATGTTTTAGACTGAACCTTTAAAGTAAAATATATTTGCACGACCAAAATAAAATATACTTCAGAAAATGCTTAGAACCGTTTACTTTATTAGGGTTATTGAATCTTTAATATTTATATAAAAACATTTTTTCTAGTAATGAACTTACTAAGAAATGATATAAAAATATAAAAAAATAAACTTCTGGAATGATTCTCACAGATATATATTCCTGTCGTAGCCACCTAGAGCGATAAAAATGTCCGGACCCAAAAGATTTATTACAATCGAAAGCCATTCGAATTAGATTTGAATAAACAGCCGTGTGATACGAAAAGATAAATATTAGAATTGAGATGAGGAGGCTCTCTAAATCGAAGTCCCATTGAATGCAACATGTTCCGATTATTCTATTAACATGTTCGATTACTAGATAACATCTGCAAGTATCGTATTATGATAATAAGGCCAACAGATTGTGTAATTTGTATAGCGCTCCGGGCGTACAATATTATTGCAGGTACATTTAAAAACATCAAAAAAATAAATAAATCAAAGGACAATTTACTATTGAAAAGGTTATATAGAAGTTAAAAGTAATACGTACATATATCATATAGGTTAATAACTATGATTTGAATGCGTCTATTAGAAAATGTTATGGTTATATATCTAGGCACTAAACTATACGAGTACTAAGTGATTAAAGATGAGAAGCGAGAGAATTTAATTAAAAAATTACACTGAAATATTAGATATTAATATATGTTATGGTATACAGAATATCTCGTTTTATAATTAAGATATACTATTAGCTATAGAAGAGAATCTCTAAGTACTTCTTACTTGTAATTATTTTTATTGAAATATTTCGAAAGACTTGTCTTATATTTTCATAACGTATATGCGTAGTCAAGATAAATATTGCTTTTATCTATCCTGTATTTACATCTTAGTGATTGAGTTTTTTGAAAAAACTATTGAATGAACGTGTGAACAAAGTAAAATTCGTGATCTTTCTAAAACCCATAGTCAATAGTGAATAATATTATCTGCGTTTAGTATGCGCTATTTTTTTTTAAATATTGCTTATAGAAAGAAATATATTTAAAAACTATTTCCGATTATAATGTTGTATAATTACGCTATTACTGGCGAGTCTGTGTGCTCCCTAAAGCGGCGTCGTAACGTCGCGGCGAGAACACTTGTCCCCATTCCTCGGTGAATTAGCTCGAACGTGACTTAATTCCTTTGAGTAATCGTTTACTTTTCTATTATGGAATAAACGGTATAAATCTTCAGAATAAAACTAAGTTATAAATGTTATACTTACATTTTTATTTGATATCGTCTTTATTTGCAATTTTGATACGATTAAAATTCTTTTTACCGTACGCAACTAGACGCTTGTAGGCTATTATTTTTTGCAATTCTTCCAACTTCCATTGTTATGGGATTTATATTTCCTTAAGAAAAATTTATGTTGTCCTATTCATAAATTGCTATATTTTATATTGTAATGTCATAAATATGAATAAATATTTGTTATGTTAAACTTAATTTGGTGGAAAGAACTAATCTAAAATTATAGCATTATGCTCTATCCCTATCTGTTACTTTGTCACTTAAGAGTACCTTCCATTATACGTATAGCCTGTGATAGTATTATTTGGGTGAGTACTTTCGGATGACATCATTGTTAGCAGGAAGAGAGACGATAATATAAAATGTGCCATGAATAATCCCATTGGTACTTTCGTTACGATAACAATGCTTGTAGCATTAAATCTTCTTTCGTTTTTCAGTGATTCAGAATTTCCAAACAACATGAGGGGGAACACTCATCGACTAAATATGCAATTTTTAATGTGGACCTGCGATCATTGGAAAATGTTATTAATCAATAATTGGAGAATCTTGATTTACAATCCAATTCTGTTGATTTTCTATAGTTTTATTTCAACAAAATAGTTGTGTGAAAAACTAACAAAAATCAATTTGCATTTTACAGATGGATACTAACGTATTATGAAAAAATATTGTATCTATTGTGGCAGTAAACAAACGTAGAATTCATTTATTCCGGCATTTTAAAATTTGCTAAACTGAAAACTTGTTTATCTGAAAATTTTTATATTGAATTTTACTTCATCATTAATATTAATACGAGATAAACTTCTTTTAAAGTTCCCAAGTATTCTACCGTTTCAGTATCAGCAAGCGTATTGCCATAAAAATTTTAGTGGCCATTTCGCATCTTACAGCTATCAAAACCTTATCTACATCTCTTTGTGAGTCACCAGACGCCCAGCGCTTTATTTCTACAAACGATACGTTAACTTTGTTGACTAAATCATAGATAATAAAAACCTTCACCGAGATTATCATTGACATATTTTTGCACTCTATCGTCTTCTATTCTACCATTTTGTGCTAGGATATTTTTGATAAACTGATTAAAAATGTAAGAATATGTTTTTTCATTTCTTTCTGCTACATCCATTATGTACCTGTGAAATAAGTATCTAAAAATAGTAAAGGTTTTATTACTACTTATTATAAGTTATTATTATAGATAAAGGTATTATAGGTAGGTTAGTTGAAATTAAACCTTTTTACTTATTTTTAATAAATTACGATCATATGTCAATCATAGAGAAACCTCTAGTATGTACTGAATTATTCTTTATTCTTCAGATCTACACGGATTGGGCAAACCATTACCTGGAGCGAGCGCGGTCTAGGCGTCGCGCGGGTGCATCCGGGGGCGGCTTGGCGCGAGACTGCGCCGACGGGCTGCTACTCGCGGACGTACTGGAAGGTGTTACTGGTCAGAAGGTGCCGCGAGCGCATAGAAAACCACGAAATCCACAACAAATGGTAAGTGCACATACTTTTCTGACAGCCACTAATAACATATTATCTTTAAACTTTCGAGTAATATTTATAATTGTATATACACTGCAAATAATAACAAAAATAATTATTTATGCTGTCACTGGTGAAAGAAAGATCTGTTGCTAAAGACCGTTCAGATATATGTTTTTTCATCGGACATGAGCTAACATTTCACCTCAATTTCAACTGATGTTAATTCATGACGCCATGAGGTGCCTTGCCATTATCACTGGCTAGTGAGGCCATACATAGTGTAGCGTGCTTGCCCAGAATACTTCTGGCTCTCACAGGTATGACAGCCGAAACACAGCAACACTGTTATTGTGGCAGATTGAAGGTGTAGCTAGACAGGCGGGTTCGAAAACTCTTCCACTATCCAGACTACTACACCTCTGGACTGAGAATTGAACCTGAAACGCCAAACAGTAGTATACAAAGTTTACTACATTCTAGTTTGAAGGGTACTGTAATTGTTAAAATTATTTGTACTCAACTTACGTCCTGGGGTAAGGAGCGCTGCATTGTTATAAACAGATTGTTGTCATTTGTCGTGAAGTAAACTCCTACCTGTCTGTTACTACATTCTATAAAAAATAAATAAAAATCATATTTACCAAATTAATTAATGTATGCTCGTATTATGATGTGTTCTCAGAAGAAAAAAGCAGTGTTTAAATACTCGGTGATTGCACATACGTTACATTAATCCTCATTAAATTACCAAGAGCAATAAAATCAATCTTCTTTGCGTCAAAACGTAACGTATTTATATCCGGGGCCTTTTTGTTTATTATTAAACCCGGTCAAAAATGAAAGCGGCACGGGAATATTTTGTTTGCTCAAAATAGACTATCGAATCACAAATCATTCGGGCAGGTACACATGGTGCATACGCGGTGATGGCTCCGCCGTATATGGTTTTACGGTTGGCTAAGAAAGTTATTTATACCCTTACGAAATCTTTCATGCTATAATCACCTCTATAACTGCAGCTCAGAGAGTATATGTTCAGGTGCACGATGCAATTTATTGTTGAGCAATCTATGTCAGCATGGATACATTTATGGGTTAGGTAGCCCACAAACCCGGATCTTGCGATGTACACCGCGCTCTGTTTCCGGCGCTCACACTATGATGATTGCGATAAATAATAAATCTGAATATATCCGTATATTCATAAACAGCAAAATACTCTTTGAAACCTAATGAATTTTGCCTGTTTTTATTAGTTGGCGAAACGGAGGTTCTTTGTGCAAAGTTGACCCCGTACTTGTGTAAAAAAATAAACTAAAGCAAAAAGTTGGGATATAGATAAAAAAATTACTTTCAACTCATTGTTGGTGGTATCTTCCTTTTATTATCGAATTAATCTTTTGTAAAAAGTTTTTAACTCCGCCTTACATTACATCACGAGACAAATATTTATCTGTGCGAATTTTTATTCCACGTTTCTCCATCTGTTCCTAACCCGTTATTGTATTAGATTATTCATTTGTATGTGAAAGTTGTATTTGTATTTAACGTATTAAGTAGGAATTGTTCAATATTTGTTTAATTACATACAAAAATAAATTTTGTCGGCAACAACATTTGTAAGCTAATACTATCGTAGTTAAGAGGGCAAGCGTATGTTATAACCACTTCCGTCCATGGGTACACCCTATGGGCACGGAAGTATAGTTTTTGTCTAGTACAGTTCACTGCTTTTTATTAATAATAAGCTTTTACAAGTAAGTGTACATGTGAGATCAAAAGTATGACAGGCGAGCACGGTTTACCACCATTGTCACATAACATCTTGAGTTCATTGAGGTCAAGAGTTAGTTCATTGGCAGTTAATAAAATAACAATTCTCAAGTACAAAAAGTCTGTAAAAATGATAAATATTGTTTTTATCGTAATTGATAATGTATTTAAGTTTTACCTTAACATACCAAATATGATTTTAAGAATTATATGAATTCAAACCCGAAAGGTCAAAGGTCAAAAAGAAAAAATTCTATGAGGTTAGAGTTATCATATGAAGATTTTGATATATGTATGATAAAATTCTTAATAAGCAGATAATTGCGAACAAGGTTTCAATTTAATATAACGGGGGACACAGCGCCTAGTTCCATCCTCACCGCCTGGATTGGCGATCTTCCACTGACAGTTTTAAGTGCAATTTCGCACAACTGCCCTATAGAACCAGATATCGTCAACGATATTTTCGAACCGGTACGGCTTAGGAACCTTCAAGAAAAAGAGTCTACTCCTTTTTTAAAGTCAGCAATGCAGTTGCGAATGAATGTTGCGATTGTCTATGGACTACAGTGATCACTTACCATCAGGTGAGCCTTGTGCGTTATTTGCCTGCTCTACCTATAAAAAAAATTTAAACTTTCCGTTTCATTTAGTCTATGGATAACTATTCTTTTTCTAACTAGCATTTCATACGCCAATTCTTAGTTCGTTTGACCGTTTTTACTCGACTGTTCTAAATTTGGAAAATTACGACGTTTGATTTGGAATACGGGCGGTAAGGAATGTCCGCGGTTGCAGCAATAACGTCGGCCTGTTGCGTCACAAAGCTGGCCGATGGTCCCTTTGAAAGTGTGCCATTTGCTTTTGATGAGTCCGTCTCTTCTTTTACTGCTTCAGGATGTACATTCATAACGCTTCGTAGAAATGGATTACGCGATATCTAATCAAATCTTTATTTACTATTTACCTCATTAAGTATTATTACTTCGTTACTACAGATTGCTTTAATAGGCATCGCACAGATTCTATTTCTACGGTCAAATGTTAACATTTCTAATTCGATTATGGGCGAACCCTCGTTCTAGATTTCAACTGATTTTAAGCTATAATGAGGCCGTGGATAGTTTAGCGTTTTCGCCCGAAATACTACTAGCTCTCACATGTTTCACTGCTTGAACACGGCAATATTGTTACGGCGGCACATTGATACCGAGGATAGTAGCTAGCCAAGCGGGTTTGTAAAACGCTATGGCTATCCAAAATTCAACTACTGCTGTCCCTGGAATCGAATAGGAGTATTTGTGTTATAAAGCGAGTGGGTAAACCGCTGCAATACGGAAGCAGTAAAAAAACATACAATGATTATTGTTTTCCAGTTAGAATGATGTTATAAAATGATTGAGTCAATGATATGTATCATCTGTTGCCTTTAAATTATCAGCGCAAATTACAGTTGGGAAAATTTTCGAACTTACACCATGATTATTGCGTAGTGCGTATTATATATAGTCACACATTAACTTTACATACACATGTCGATTAATAGCATAAAAATGAAGCTTTATTATAAACACTACACAAACGTGTATTGATTATATCTGTAAAAGAAATTGCGTTAACGATCTTCCTCTTGAATTATGTAAAATACAGCACCAATTAATTACAATTTTATAGATTTTGGTCTGTGACGAAGAGGACATCGAACTGACTCTTACATAATTCAAATCTAGCTTATTCCTAATTTTGTTTTCTTCCACGGTTATCACTTCTACAGCTTATGTTTCAGACTTAAGTGTAGTGTTGTAAAATTGGAACCATGTAAACAAATAGAACGTATAATATTTTATAACTGTGAATTATTAATGCGCATAATAAATAGATTGATACATACCTTAAAAACTATTAAAAATTACCAGGTCATAAAGGTAATAATTTTATAGATTTATTCTATTGCATAATACTTATATTGCCAGCCGGAAACACTAGTGATGACTTAATCAGCTGCTGTCCGGCATCCTAACAATATTTATGTTTTCACATACTTTTATGCAATACCCCTTACGCAATTTCAAAATTAAAATTATCATTTTATATTTTTATAATCAAGTTACATCGATAATAACATTCAAGCGAAGCAAAATCGTAAGCGTTCTCAATTAAGATTCACCTAAAGAAATACTGTTGATTAATGATATTTATTTAATAATGATTTAACGTATACAATTAATGTTAGAATTAAAGTGAGTAATAATACCCAAATTTATAATGGGCTCTCTTATTATGGCCTTTGTTTATATATATTAACTACATTATCAATATAAAATCATTCTTAATAAATACCAATACTTTTCTTTCTTTTTTTTCCTGTTACGAAGAGTGGTTCAAATGGTGTGGAGCACGTAAATCAACTTTTAGTTTACGTTTCCTGTAATAACACGAAAGGAAACAACTATTTCACCAGTCGACACCCAATTTAAATGCAACGAGTTAACAATAATTCTAGTACATATTAATTTATGAGTAAGTGCCACATTCCTAGTGGCTGCGTGCATACGTTTATCGGATGCATTGTTTGAGCAAGTGTTGAAGGAAATGGTTCAGGCGGTAGCTTGTAAATCTACGGGTAAAGTTAAGAGTTTATTACACTCATTCAAATTAACTATTTATTGTTCGCGAACATGTTTTGAGCTTGAAAAATTGATCGTATTTTTAACCGGTCAAGAAATTGTATTGTTCTAATAAAGTGGACCTTTAAAATTTTTACTGTACTTGATGACGGTGACCCTCCCTTTCCAGAGACCCCAACATTAGATAATTAAAATATCTGACGTCAAGGATTGCATTGCTGTTTATATACCGTTGTTTCCGTTTGAAATATGCTTTAGCTACGGTAATTATTGAAGTAATGACTTAAAATCTTATATTAAACGCATTCGCGTTATATTATTATATAGTTATGTTATTGGAGTATAATGTGGTGCTATTGAAATCGATATATAATCCTAATTAGGATATATATAAAATATAATAACCCATTGTTTAGAGCAGGCTCACTATACAGTGAATCTGTTCTTGTTGATAAGTCGTATAAATAAATCACTTTAACTGTGTCCGTCGCGCTGGGTTTACCGATTGCTTTGTTACACAATGATCGTTGGTTCGTTTCCGCCACATGAGTAGCGAAATTTAGATGGAGTCAGGAATTCTCCTAAGTCATCGGGCTACCATCCTCTATTTTGAATTGCTGCTGTAACAATAATCTTATGTTCCAACTTATTCCGATTCATATGAGAACCAGTGTATTCTGGGCGTATTTTATTTGTGTTTCTTTACCATCTAAAACTCATGACAACATCGTCTGTTCATTGAAGTTAAGCTGTTCCTTATAGATGTATAAGTGGTGCTAGCGTTTAGTTGATTGACTACGATACTATACTATTTTTAATTTAATGGTGACGTGAACAGTTGCTCTGCCGAAGAACAAGTGTACAGAAAGTTAACCAGCAATTTTAACCGGTAATATTAAAAGATGGTATGAACCGATTCATTTTCTTTGAGTTTTATTTTCTGTTTAGTTACAAATGTATTAACTCTTCCATAATTTCTTTGTTAAAAATTTCACCTTTTGAATGCTTCTTTGTGATGTTGCATGAATATGAAATTATTAAAATGTAATTTGGTCTCTAGTTATAGTGTAATCTTAATTTTTATACTTAAATATCCATACACATACAGGCATTTATCATTACGGTGTAGATATCTCGCACATTCGGACGGTGTTTTGCTTCGCCCATCATAATGCAAACAAGCTAATTGGAGTAGTCTATCAGGATCAGTTATGTCCAAATATTACATAACGGTTTTTAGGAAAAATGGGCTTCTTCTAGACTATGGCGATATACTAACTCTCTTGATATTTGATTTCCTCCGTTACGCAGTGATTTATCCGCTTGCCTTGTAAGGCATAGTTCTTGTGTTCGAAGTCCGTGCGACAAAAATATTGCAATCCGGATTGTGGTAGGATCATTCGAACCCGTATGGCTAACTACCACCCTCATAGGCAATCCACCCGCATAGCAGCATTGCTGTGTTCAGGCAGTCACACATATCACAGCAAGAAGTATTCTGGGGAACACGCTTCTTCATCTACTGTCTCATTATCGCTTGACATCAGGTGGGATCATAAGGTTAGTCAATTTATTAATAGAGTGGCGGTACTCTCATACAAGTCCGAAACCCCATCATACCCCATTTAAGCAATATAATTAATAATTTTATTTGTATTGCTATTGTATATTGTATTTATTGAATTTTGTTATTTATTTTGTAGTCGGTTTTTATTCATTTTATATTGTTCTGGGTTGAATAAAAATCTTTTATTATTATAAATTATAATTGACACAGAGTTTAAACACAACATTAAAAATAAATAAAATAGAAAAATCATGTTGTATGTTAATATATAAGTGCTCGGGCTTGGCGTGCAGGCACGCCCCTGGGTATGACCCACAAGTAACCCTTTAAATTAGAATTAAATAAAAACGTTTACAATTATTAGATTAGCCGTTCTTTGGCAATTATCCAACGTTGATATGTTTGGAGCATTAAACCGTCAACTGCTGGCACTGTACCAATCTGACGCCGTCTATTAGATTTAAACGTAACTTACTATCACTTGCGTACAATTTAAGCTATCTAACGACGTATTGTGTAGTGTACAAATGAAACTAATTACAATACAAATATAAATGACATATCTCATGTATCACGGAAATTTTTCGACCGTTGCCCAAACGTTTAAATTAAAAAAAATTAAATTTATATTACACTAAAATTTCATTAAAATTATGTGGCAAAGACAGAAAGAGGGTCGCAATTTTCAAGGAAATAAAGATAGAAATAGAAATTTTCTTATAATTTCCTCTCCTAAGTAAAGTTTTAACAACAAATGACAGAAAATAGAGTGGATATGTTAATGTCACGTTAATAAACAGGGATCAAAAGTTTTTTAAGTAGTCTTATCAAATTTCTTATTTAACACTTACTGTACCTAGCCCCTATCGTATTTCTTAATAGGTATAAATAGCCTTAAAACCGGTCATTTGACCGGATTTAGTACGATTATTGTTAAATTACGTTACTACTACTTTCTTTTTGTCCACCTCTTTCTGCCTTTAAAGTCTTAAAAAATAAACAGATAATCTGAAGAGACTGAAAAGAATACAGTTTCAATAGTAATTAATTTAAAAGTGTAAAATCAATATTCCCGCAGTATGAAGCAGTATGTTTAGTAACAGTGTAATAGGTGGTAGCTGGGTAGAAAAAATCTTACTACCATCCAGATTCTACTACAACCGTCGGAATCAACCCCGAGAACTCCACATTACTAGGCGAACAGATAAATCACTTTGCCACGGAGGCACTCAAATTCCTCCCTATTTTCGTTTAAAAAGATATATCGTTGCTAAACTACCGTAATAAAAAAATAAGTATCTCGACCGCTCCATAACGTTTTTTGCGAAGATCTCGTTGATTGATCGTCGGCTAAGATGACTGGTAACTGACAAACAAACGAATTATGTGTTTGTATTGTAGGCTCAAGTGATTTATTACGAATAGGTTGACGAGGAATGGAACGAGACAACGTTACAAAACACCAATCATCGATACAATACTAAACAATTATCAACTTTTGTAAAGTTTACAGTTAAGGGGGAATTTGTAAATTGTACTTTTATAAAGTTTTTTTTAACCGACAGAATGATTGGTAATCAAATTATAATACGTATTTTAAATAAATTGTTAATTATTTTTTTGTGGGCGAAAAAAGATCCAAACATTATATTCTTTCATTTTATTTTAACAGCAATTAGCTACGCTCGTCTTCAATTTCACATGAAATTTGTTTTCATATTCATATAATGTTAGCTAACAATGAAATTGTAGATGGTGAAGCGTGTTTGTTCAGAGTACTCTGGTTCTCAACGTATTCCATTCGAAGGGGAATAATTTCCACACCCGTTCCGTTTTTTTTTTTAGTTTACTTTTAAACTCTACAAAGCTAGTGTGTATCCAGCCAGCTTTTTATATAGATACTACTACTTTCTCATCATTTTTTAGACTACCTCCATGGCGCAGAGATTTACTTGCTTGTCTTGTAACGCCTAGGTCCCGGGTTCCATTCGTAGCCACAGGAGCAACCTATTCTAGACCACTCTAAATGTCTAGCTGCCACCACAACAGAATTGGGTTACTCTAGCCGTCATACATATGAGTAGTAGAAGTATTCTGGGCGAACACGCTTTACCATCTACGGTCTTATTGTTCCTTAACTTTAGATGAAATCGAGGTCAAGTGTTAGCCCATAACCGATAAAAAATAATGACGTACTAAACATTCTAAGTTTTGTGGTTATTGAATTGGCAATCTGTAAAATCATTACATATAATAAATTCTGCAACGAAATTAAAGGTGTATTATTCTTGATTACACGATTCGACTGTATCGCACAATACCGCCTCAAGTGTGTCTGAGATCGTTTACAATGCAAACATGACTCGACCGGACATAGTTTTAAGATAATCATCTTATCAGATTCTGTAGAGGTAAGTCGATACGAGTGTAGTATAGTTATCCAACCGTATTAATGTATAACAGAGTATGTTTTTTCATCTATCTTCTTTTATACATACAAAAACCAAAGTCTGACTGTTTCACTGGCTGACAGACCTATATATCAACGCGTAGCCCAATCTGCTGCTTTTAAGCAACAAAATTTTGGAGGATGTGTTCTTTGTGAAGTGTAAATATCCACTAAGAATGGGTTTTGCGGAATTCCCGCTCTAAGAGGGTGAAAGAAAAATTAAAATTTCAATGAAACCTTTTATTCTCCGAGTTGATGGACTTGAAGATTGGTACACGTACTGGAATTAATCCTAATATTAAATAAAAATAAATTCTACACCCACAAAAGCCGGGAGGTTTCGACTAGTTGTCTACAGTCGGGGTCTGTGAAGATAGAATAATAAAATCGACAGAACTGTTTTGTTTTATCGAAAACTGTAGGACTATGTGGGATATCACATAGTACGCCTTTTATTTGTGAGATTTTAGCATTTGTGATAATGTCTTCACGGACCCCTTATAGTTGGATGATTTGATATCGCAAAAACTTCTTTAGAAACTTCAGTGTTTCTAAAGAATCTTTTTAACGTGTTATTATTAATTTAAAAAAAATGTGATTCTATCCAGTTCACAGAGAAGCGATTTACGATATTAAATCACACTACTTTTAAAATGATTGGTGGATAGCTAAATCGTTGGTAATAATATTTTTATCTATGACACCAAAAGAAGCACAATTAAACATGTTTTTTGAAGAGATATACGTTTATGATGAAAATGAATATGAATGTATATACATTAATGGCTTTCTATATAACTATCAAAACATTAGTCATAGTAATTATAAATGAATAAATGTCACATACAATTTATAGGGAAATAAATAACATAAATAAAACATAATAAACATTATCGCGTTTATCTTATCTAGATTGTACTATTTACTTCACCTTAATGGTAAATTGTCTCTTTGATGCTGCCTGTGTGCTGTGATTACTCGGTAAAGTGTCTGAATTACAAAACAATTATTTGGGTGAATAAAATATTATAATGGTTTAAGGTTTGAGTCCAAGGAAGTTATTTGTTTAATATGTTGTGATTACTTATAATAAAATAGGATAATAATTACAATTATAAACATTAGCAATTTAGTTTCCCAGTGATGGGATAAGGGACCTTATTTCGAAAGGAGAAAAAGCCATGAGTGGATCATGGCTTTTTCTCCATAAAGCTGACCATGTGTGAATTGTCGGATGATCGTTACTATCTATTCCTGATTAAACTTTACAATATTGACATGCAATAACCTTAATTGTTAAAACATTAAAACTAATACATGTACTTATACGTAAATTTTAACAAAAAATTCAGGCCGGCTGTTATACGCTTGTTTTCTTTTCTTCATTTCGTTGGCCGGATAACTTTTATAACATTCAGCACGATTACAATATATTAAAACTGCAATTAATCCGATCTCAATATGTTAATGCAATGAAGACATAAAAATCTTTAATAAACCATAATAACATTTTTACGATTGTATTCAAAGTATTGTTCGATCCTTGACCCTTTTAGGTTACCAGGGATTCTTCGATTTCATTCCTCAATCGATGGACTTCGTCGGCATTGCATGCGCGTATACAGCTTAAGTTATTGGTTGGCTGTTCATTCGTGCGCATGCCTTGCCGTAAGAAGGTTGCGCCGAACGACTTACATCGAATTCGTTGTGCATCGAAACGTATCGATCATATTTATCGATCGACAGATTGTGCTTGTGACTTCAGTCGTTTATTGTGATTAGAAGCGTCAAATAGTAGTGCTCGAATAAGTGTTTGTTTTTCTAGTATTTGTTTATGTTTTTTTTACTTGTTTTAAAAAGCTAAATAAAATAGCAAAAAGCAGGTTGGTATACGTTAATCTTGTGCAAAATTAAATATTTACGTATATATTACTGAACTATTTTACTAATTTTACTGAACATTTTACGAAAATCACGTAAATTAAATAGTTAATGTGTATGAATTATTTTTAACCAATAACCACAATATACTTGATTGTTTTCTAAATCTCAGTTTTGACTATTGTTTCATTTTATTAATTTTTGTTAAATTTTATTGCGATGTTCTTTTACAGTATTTTTGTATTGTTTAAACAACTTAATTCCCGTATTTTTAAAGTACATGGAAATAAAACAAAGATTCACTCCCAAGAAGTTGCCCATACATGAGTGATAAATCTTTAAGAGTACAGCTGTAAAAATGATACGATAAACTTACTGTCGCACTTGTCTCGCGCTGATCGGGCGCCAGGCGCACGCTCCGTTGCCTTGAACTGTCATGTAGTGCTTAAAGAATAACAGATTTAATTTCATCAAGCCTTATTGTGAACGCTCATAATCGCCAAAACCAAACGGCAATTGGGTCGCTCCGAATAAAGCACCCATGTCTCATATATTTTTTATTTCTCGTACTCAAACTGTGACATCGTAGACAATTTCGTACGCAAGTAGGTAGGACGCAGAGTTCTTTAGACATTCAGTATCAAGCCTAGTTATAATAGGTTTATGATTCTAACATCTATTTCAATTATTTCTATTTAATTTCATTTTACATTTGCAAAAAATGGGAATGTTGTACTTCTCTCTATACCTTAGTAGCTCGCAAAACAGTTCTAGTAATTATTTAAAATTACTTGCTCCAGAGTGTTCTTAATTATTTTACATAACCGCTTGAATATATGCACATTTTTAGAAATGCATTGCAATTATTTTGGCTGGGAGGGGGTTTCAAAATTTTGGTTTAATTTAATCTTCCGTTTCTATTCATGAAGCTACTTACTTCATAAATAATTTCGTACACAAGAGAATTGGATTTAAAATTTTTGAAACATTCATCTTAACTTTTTCCATATACATTAATCAATTAAAATTACAAGAAAATTATGTTTAATTACTTCCAATGTGTACTTTATATGTCACTTCTACGTTAAGTTATATGTAAGAATCTATGAGATTAAAATGTATTCTGATTATGATAAAAGACAACAATAATTTCACATCATAAAAGGATAACAGACAACCGCATATGTTAAATTAACATACAACCTAGATAAAAAGATTGATTTTCATTTTCAAATTCGGCAATACCAAACGGCAAATGAGACGCTTGTGACGCGACCGTTTTACGATAGTTCGTTATTTTATTAGCCTAGTCGGTGAGTGTTAACGGGTCAACTCAATCGTACGACAACCGGCTGTCATTAGTTATGTAAATTAGAGAATGCATAGTGTTGTATTATATCGACGTCTTGATTGAAACACCGATAGATTTATCGTTTATTATTCTTGGCAATTTGAAAATTTCCGGCGATTAGATTGTTGTATCTGTGGTGTATAGTTTTGTTTTAATAATTTATTTTTGATTAAAGTTAAATTAATTTTAGATTATCTACGTGTAAAAATCGTCTGGTAGAGAGCTTAATAGCTTTACATATGCGAAACATGAAAAAAACTTGCCACCTGTTGAAGGCGAGTAAGTGCTTACATGATTTGTATTAATAATATTCGGGACACAATATTGCACACCGGTGTATATTACATGTCCTACGTTGGATGCATATGATAAATATTATTTATTTATTTTGAGAATTAAACATTTCATCTTCATCGTAACTCTACCACAACCTTAACCTTCAACAATAACAACAAAACGATTTTTTCTATGAACTACATACAGAAAAATGATCGGAATTTATTATAGAAAAGTTTGGAAATTATACCTTGGCTTTAATTAATAACAATGATAGAGACCTCAAGCCGCATTAGTCATTGAAAAGAATTAATATTCTGTTAATGTTTTTCATCCTTATAAAAAAAGGTTTTTCTGCAAATTGTATTATAAAAGTACTTACTACGCCATATATACAGTTACTGGGTTTCGGTAAATACAAGTAACATTAACACTTAATTTTAAATAACATACTAAATGTCATTAATTCTTATTTTCCGACATAATTATCGTATTTAGCAGTGCTAAACGATACATAATTGTGATGTTTAAATAATTTTCCTTATTTAAATCTTTATCCTGGAATGGGCACTAGCAATTACTTTAAATACGTGACTCAGGCCCTAAAATGCTAATCTTACACAACGGATTGCTCATAGCAATCTCATTGACAATAACGTGTTTTTACTGAACACAATTAGAGGTCGGTGTATGTACGGAAAACGATTCTGCGAAATGTAGGGTACAATCCAATAGTGTAGGCAAAACAAAATTATCTCGAAATTCATAGAACGCTGTGTCAGAATGCACTATATTGTACACGTCGCATATATGTTTGAAGAGTCGTGTGTGGAAAAACCTTATCTATTAGACTCCGAGGTAGGTAAATTAAGAGATGACCACACGATAAATTGTGTTAGAGAAGTGGGCTAATAATGATATATTATAGTTGTACAGTTAGGTGATACTAGTTTATGAATGAAACTTGTTTTCTTTTTGTAGAAATAGTTTTATTTGATACGAGGTAATAATTTGTTTTCTTCATTAATTATGAAAGTGAAAATGATATAAAATATAAATTTGTGAACTTTAAATTATGTTAAAGCGTAATTCATTTTTCGTTTTTATACACTACAATTTTATGCCAAAAATTCGGATTCAAACAATTAAAAATTCTGTAAACATGCTAACATTTATTAATATTTGTTATAATCGCTATAATTAGTCTTTCAATCCTTTTTAATCGAAAACAGTATACCAATAACCTAAATTGACATTGGCTCAGTGACATTTCATATAATTAAATATCGTCTTAATGTGCGCGTATGTATGTTAATTTGATATTAATGTTGTCTTAACTATCGCTGGATGTGCTAGTCGTCTATTCTACGGAGGAGAAGTGGTGAGATCACGGCCCGTCCGTGTCACGTCGCCGGCACAATTGTCACGTCCGCCAGAATCTCATCCCGCCCACACCAATCATTTCGTATATAGAACACGATTTACCTCCTTTTGTGGATTATAATAGCAAAAGTCAATGACCATAACGATAAATCGACGTCACATCTGTAATACACGTCACACGATTGTAATATTTTTCTTAGACAACAAAATCGCGAGACGAGCATGACGCTTACCTCGTGGTGGCACTCAAAAATGTGACACTAGTTGCTATACACCACACCACATCACTTCATTGTGGTTTTTTATATAAAGACGTAGAATATTCAGTTTCGTTACATCAGTAATTTCATCATCGACTATACACCTCACCCGACGGCAGGAATAAGAGTCAGGGTGAAAGCCGTGGTAACAATGATCAACAACTAGTAAATAATTTAATTTAAAATATAGTTATGTATATATTTAATTTTCTTATGTAATTTTATTTCTTTTATTATATTGTATATTTCCCACCTATATCATAAATCCTCACACATTAAAATAGGTGTACGTTGCTGCTTTAGAGTTAAATTGTCTAAATGCCTGTATTTATGCATATTTTAAAAAATTTTATGTAGTTAACGCGAATTCTGAATGAAAATTTTTTGCGGTGAAATAATAATAATAAGTAAATTGAAGATAACTATGCTTTCAAATAAAATGCTTATAGATACATATATGCAACTTTTTATTTCATTTTTACTAATATAGTTTGCATTATTAATTTACTCATATTGTATCTCTTCGAAAAATATATAAAAACCGAATTTAAAGCTAATAGAATGCTAAGCAAAGCTTAATAGTATGGTTTTATAAGCATTC
>DWQX01002245.1:0-22729 GCA_018245475.1 Pharmacophagus antenor
TTTGAAATTTAATTAAGCGACGAGAACGACACCTATAGCCTTTTCAACATTCATATTCACTGTATTCATTAAAGTTATACACATTTATGTTAAAATACATTTCCATTTTCATTCAAATAACGTAATACGTGAGTTTCTACAAATTTTAACCTGTTTTATGTTAATTTATAGTTTTAATACTTATATATACACCTGAACAATATGTATATACTCTTCATAAAAAATTGTCTCATATCTTGTATTCACAATTAAAAAATATTACTTCACTATTTGGTTGCTTTTCACTTTTATTTTTAATTTTACGCTCTCGTTTCATAGTTGAATAGTTACATGATATTTTGTTAAAAAAATATTAACCACAAATTCACACAAATAAGAAAAAAATAACAAACGACCGTAAAATTCACTTCACAACTTTTGTAATATTATAAGATTCAAATGCTCAAGCCCAAACGTGCTTACAGCAGATTTAATAAATTAGGCTAATCCTTAGTCTCCAATTTATAAAAAATTTTGCGATAAAAAAATAAAAAAATCAAAGGTGTCAATCTATCAGTAAATTATCATGAATATAACTATTGTTAGAATAAGTTTATCCCCACGCTTTCAATGTCAGGTATCCTCATTGAAGATTAACAACGATTTGCCAATTAGAAAAACTATAATATATCATTAATTATTAATATTATAATTATGTTTATTAATCATATTACAATACAATTGACTTTTCTACAACTTCTGTACTGTATCTTCTTACGTTCTAAATTGAGTTCTGTTTTTGAAAATTTCAATATTTTTGAAACCAAATAAGTAATTAAAAGTGTCAATAAATCATTTCTTTATAATATTAGACAACTTTCGAATATACTGACGGCAAATCTGGAAATCAATTACTTGAAAATACTTTTTTGTTAAAAAAGAATTTAAATTTTTAATGAAGTTTGGCTTTCCTAATAAACGCTCCCATAAATCCTAACAAATATTTTCATTATAACTTTGAGAGCATTACATTACCTGGAGGTAACCGTTTAAAGAATGTAATGTTAATGAAAAGGAATTCCTTTGGAAAACGGGTGATACGCCAGCCCCTGTCCTGTGAAAGGATAACGAATCTGTAAATTTTTTTCCTTTTGTCTTTTTAAATTTTCATCCCGTTAAAACAAAATACCTTTTTAATTAGTATATTCATTAAATAACGACTGTAGGTTTAAGCAGAAGGAAAAATACAAAATTTATCGTATTTTATTAATTATTATAACTCACATTATAACATTTACATATGAATTGTTAATTTTGATTTACATGTTAAACAATCACTAAAGAAATCTTTTAACGTGTTGTTATTAATCATACACATGGTGCCCACGTCTTATGAAATATGAGGACAAATGTTTTTTATTGTACATTTGACAAAGCTTTGGTTTATTTTCGTTAGTATCGATTATGTTAATTGTAAGATTTCGTAATTGTCACACGTAATTTTATAATTGTTATAGATATGTGTTCATTACTGGGACATTGAAAGGATTTTAACAAATACTAAGGTATGCGTGTGTGAAACGCAGCAATATAGTAAATGAAAACACTGAACTTTGATACTAAGTTTGGTTAATTGTTCTGCTTCGTACGATTTAACGAATGAAATGGAATGCTTTTAGGGTGATTATGTCGTTGAAAATTTGCTTTCTGCACCGTAAAAGCGTTACTAGAAGCCGGTGGTACCGTACGGCGAGGGAATTGCGGTCTAACGTTGCTGTAACCATGGTATTCGAGACTGCGTGGGACGCACCCAATGTCTACTTCCTTTATATTACTTTGTCATATTTATTTCACCATTTCCGTACTAATTTTATATTTAACAGAATAGATATTATAACGTTCACTTTTAATTTGTGAATAAATTGACTGCTTATAACCTCTACATATTACAATACAGAATTTTATTACATTAAAAAAAAAACCATTTTGACGATGACCAATGATAACAACGTGAAACTAAAAAGTGAATAAAAAGTATTATACTATTAATATCAAATCATTTCCATTAATTTATAAACCATTTTTTTAATAGTGTTGTAATTTAAGATGATTAAGTTTTTATTCCTTCGGTTCTCTTTTACAACAAAAATAAACAATGAAGAAACGTTCGGCTTTATTCGATCATGCAGATATTTTTTTAAGGTATAATGATTCATTCATTTAATTTTTAGTAAGAATTATTTGTGTAATAGTTCGACTAAAAACTGAATAATGGAACCTTTAGTATTATCTTAACTTTAATAAACAATTGAAAAATTGGACTACGGTTTATAAATTTTAGCAAAGGAGCTTCAAATAAGAGTATTTGAGATTCAGAGAACTGTGAAATATTTCATAACTGCTGGTGTCATTGTCTTTACTTTTGTTTTCGGTCTATTCTATCATAACATGTATCTATTGTTTACGTTTACTAATTATTTCAGTTTTGAACAGGTTTTAGCTAGAGCTTAAAATAATAAAAAGAAAACAAAATAGCATCCATTTCAATTACTTGCTCCCGTAACTTTGCCTTCATATTAACGTAGGCGTTTGTTCATGAGAATTGCTGAAGATCCTGTTACATTTTAATTCATTATTCATAATAAGATTATCCTCTTATATTCTTTGGTTTTATAAAAATGGTAATGTTTGGAATAAATCTTTATCGATACGTACAAAATGAGTTTTCTTGTCTGACTAAACATTTTAATACGTTAAGCATTCTGTCAACCCAAAGCAATGCCGACATTCTATAATTATCAGAAACGTTTTATAAGAGATTGTTTCAATCCCCTTACCAACATTTTTCGTTAGTATGTTATTATATAGTTATATTAAAGTCTTGTTAATATATATCCACAAGAGCTTATTTTAAAATAAAATGTATTATAAGAGTCAAATATTATCATATATTTTTAAAATGTATATTTTCCATGCAATTGTATATTTTAGTAGGAACCTTTATAAATAAGAAGTAAACATTTTCAATTACTTTTTGTTATGAAGATCGATCGGTAGTGTACTTATTTTTTTTGGCACAGAAAATACAAAACGTCACATAGGTAGAGGAGCATTACTTGATTAAATTCAAGAAAATATGTACTAGTCTTTTAATCGTTTTAGCAAAGATGAGAAGGCGGAGAATTTGTTTAAGCATAAATATATATATAACATTGTTTGTGGTAATTTTAAAGGTACAGGTTTAGTTATTAATCAATTCATTATAACTTGTAACAAGATATAAAATTTCATAATGCTAATCGTTGGTATTCATTAACTAAATGCAAAGAAAAATAAATAGTCTACCAATTACATCTTCGGTGGTTATAGACAAAATAAAATATGCGTTAATGTAAATTTTTATTTTTATCAATAATAATTAGCGAAATGTCAGGTGCAATTCGAATGTGTAATCTGTGCAAATCGGCACATGCCGCGGAGTTATGGCGCCAAAGATAGCGATCTAACATGGCGGCCGGGTCGAGTAACCGCCGACCGCTGGCGACCTCGGCTACAACCACTCGCGACGACAGGAACTTCTAGTGCGGCTCATATGTTGCAGTCAATATTGATGTAACTGTACAATTTCTTTTTGTTATGTACAATTTAATACACTTTTAAAGATGTATTTTGCTTCAGAACTATTTTACTCTTGTAACTGTGAAACTCTTTGACACTGAATTAGATTTTACAAATGTACAATATGCGGTGTTAAAGCAAAATTTTCGGATAACAATTCTTATGTACAGTTCCCACGTAATATACTTAGTAAAATTATTATATATTGGCTATATGATGGAAATTAGCAACATTTAAAGCTGAACGGAATTCTACACCTTTTAAAATAAAGGAAATAAATAATATAGTCAACTCTGTTTATTAAATGTACTTAATTTTGCCTTGTTTAGTACGTCGACTTTTCCATTATTAATAATACTATAGATTGTTTACTGCATGTGCATTACATGCAAAATCGAAACGTAAAAGATCAAGGAACAGAAATAGTGTTAGATAAAAGAAAATAATTATTATAATTTTCTGTGTATCTTCACATTTTTCCTTTACATGAGTATGTACATAGACTTGGCCTAAAATGAAACATGATCTTTAATTGGAAAATTAGCAATAATTTGTCAAAGGCTTTAATGATATATGTTTTTCTGCAGCAAGTGGTTTAAAAAGCCGTCCATTATATACAACTTGAAACCTGGTTTATTTTTGTAATATGATTTTAATTTAATTTGAGTATAGTTCGAACAATAGTTCAAATTCCAGTCTAAGCAAAATGGGTCCTATTCAACAATTCACTTCGGCTACGTCGTCTTTTATATATTAGATGACGGTAAGTACAAACTTTATGTATAAAAGTTTGAAAGTAAACAATGAATTAGTACAACGTATGTACATATGCGCACGGTCATTAAAAGTAGGAACTTCTAAATCTCACGATTGCGCGAATATTCACATAAAATGTTAACCTGAGGTCACTAGGAGTTGTTGCCAGTGCACGCTCTATGTTCACCAGCCCAAAACATTCCTTTACCCCGTACGAGCAATAAACCTCTATAATTACAAAATAGCTGCGTACCTGTAGTAGAAGCGGGACTATTTATTTAATCACTTTGACTAGAAAATAATGGATGGGGCCAGCCTGGGTCACGCTCCTATCAAAATAGTTTAAGGGCAATCTATCGCACATCGTGTCTGCTGTAATTCCGTCGTTGTGCTGTCCTGATTAAATAATTTGAGCCCGTTAGTAATGATTGCAGTGATTTTACGCGGATATAATCACTGAGAGCTCAACGACTTGTTCACTTTTACAAAGAATATAGTGAACATTTCAGTGCCTAACCCTTTTATCTATGCAGAGGAAGCTATATTTTATTTTGCCCATAATTTATGTTTCGCTATAGCTTGAACTTGCGCGCTATAAATCAATTTGCGGGTTTCTTTTCCTTTTTTATTTAAATATAAATAAAAACGTTTTGCAAAAATGAATTGGCAAGAATTTACAACTTCGTTGTAAAAAATAAAGTGACAATATAATGTCTAACTAAAAATCAACTAACTTTTTATCGGCAGATTCAGTAAAGGTATTTTTAGATTTAACAATTAAAAATTAATTTAGTGGAGCTTTTCAAGAAGAGTTGAGAAACACACACAATACCATTGAAATTTAGTTTCATAGTATGTTTTTTTCTATTCGCCTAGTTTCGTTCTTTAATCGTGCAGTTGTGGGGTAATGATGGAATATGTAGAACTTTTTGCCATTATAACAGTGACAATTTTAACCACGCATCGCAGAATTTAGAAAAGCACAAAAATTGGTACTTCACCTGCAGAGCTGATCAAGCAGTGAACCATCCTCATACACATTTTCGTCTTCTTTACTAGCACGTAGGCAGAGTTTTTTCTTCTTAAATATCGGTGTGTAAAACCTCCACCAGGTCACAGTAATTACACAAGCTGCGACGGGCATATGCTACAGAGTTTTTGTTTAATATCACAGTACGCTTTAATAAACCTTTCGTCTAACATCTGCCTTAGCTTTACTCTTTTCCATAGAGTTTCATTTTTCTCGTTTCATTAATAATAATAATTCGTATTTTGTATCTCGTCATAATTCCATTGCGAAGGATAATTGAAATCATTGATATTCATTTTAAAAATACTTACTACAACATATAAAATATTTTTTGTTTCTAATATGAATACAAAAGTTTGGAACTTTTTAAGTGATTTTCGCCGTTTCTCTGCTCTTATCTTAACCTGATTTTTTAACGTCTAAATTACGTTACAGTTATAAATTCATTCGTATTCATTTTCGAGTAGCAAATGTACAAGTTTGTTTCTTTGTATCTTAAAATATTTGATGGATTAAATGCTCTGTATCTATCTTATGTTTTATATCAAGGTTTTCTGTCTAATAATCAAGATTTTGTAAATCTGTAGTTTAGAAACAACATCATTTCACTTCAATGTAATGTAAGTGTAAATTTACATAAGCTATGTTTTTAGTACATCAACTATTAAAACTGAACAATATAAATACTTTACTAATAATTATTTCAATCAGTTCTAATGATCATTGTCTGCGGTTAAATATTTAGCAATGTTTATAATAGCATCATAACTCTACAAAATGTTTAATAGCCCTTAGAGCGCTTCTACGTATCCTGAATAACCTGTAGCCGATAATAATGTTGTAAAAGAACCATTAATATGTTTTTATTGGGGAAAAGTATGTGAAATATTTTATAGGCAAGCTAGACGAGACAAGTGTAAAATGAATTATATTCTCACTCATAATAATGCGATACAAGTTCGGATGTTCACACAGTCACATCGGGTTCTATCTATAATATATAATTTTACTAATAATGCTTGCACACTATTACTTGGTGGAGGAAATAGACGCTAAAACAATATGGGTAAAAGAGAAAATAAGTAAGATGAATTTGGACAAGGCTAAAAAACATTTAATACCATTAAAGGAAATGGTTTTGTATTACCAAATTATTGTGTACTCCTCGCTATTGTAGTGAGAACATCGGCGCTCAGGTCTTTCCCAAACAAAGCTCGAATGGTGGCCACGTTATGGAAATTAATTACGTAAAAAGTTGTAATTATACGGTACTGTCTGCGATCGAACCCGCGATAAAGCCAGTTAACAAACTGTTAACTGTGTTTGACCCGTAGTTGACACTTATCTTCTCATCTCGTAACGAGTAGCGTTCTGTTTATCTGCGCCATTAAACGTTTCAAGTGAACGAGATCTTTTGGGAATTTCGACCGGAACTAGTTAAGGAACATTGCTCTTATTGTTCAGTTCGAAGATAGCAGAATTTTTTATCTCTTGGTGATACGCTGGTCCAAAATAATTCAAGATGGGTACACGCAGGACTTCATTAACATGATTGTCTTGAGATGTAATATGAATTTCACTATCACAATAATTTAACTAGTTATGGTGCTTGTCGTAACGGAACACAGACATGTTCCGCTTGACGTATACTATATATTGCTGTCTTCCGGAAAGAAAATTTACTGCTATGACGTCAATTCCTTCAAATAAAATTATTTGTAAGTATTATTAGAGAGAAAACGTACTTTTTAAGCAAACAGTTGGAATTTGCGCGCGCTGGTCTAATGTATTTGTTCTCCAAACTGAGAGGGGCACGTCTCCCCACTGTGTAGAAGTAATGCTGTACCTCCCGCGTTCACTATCCGATTATCTTCTTATTACGACCGAGATTATTGCTATTTATTTAAAAAATATTCTTTCTAGCAGCTATCAATTATTTTTTAAATTAGTACTAGCGGGTACTCCTGCTCGCCTGACTGTGGACGAACTTCCATTGTAAAAAATATACAACTGATCAGACTACTCAAATTGTATAATTAGTTTTACAAGTTTAATTGTTTACCCAATAATTAAAAAAATGAATGGAGTATTACATTTTTTAAAATATTATAATAGGGTTTTTATTTATATATTAACAAAGTTAAAAATGTCTTAAGGTTATAAATAATGTAAATGTTCTTTATAAGTGTAAAATATTTTTATGAAATTCTCAAACATCAAAAATGTCAAAATCATTTTGTAAATTAGGTAACTATTTTCTTATTGTATGTTACGGCGTTGATCTTTGTCAACTTTATTTGGAATTATGTGATAATTTAATAATAGACGTTTTTACTTTCTTTTGATAGTCTAGGTCAGTGGTCAGTACCGATTTTGAGCATTTAAGTGATCAAAAGTAGATTAATATTAAACAGAAAAATATTAATTGGATCGATATTTAACTCGCGCAAGACCAATTAAGAGTAATTATATACTCATTTCTTTAATTTCTCTTTTAAATTGGTATTGCAGAAAAGTATCCATGTGGCGTTAAGGCATGTATTTTTTTTAATTCGCAATATGATAAAATAGTAATAAAAAATCTAATTCAGTTATTTCTTATTTGATTTTTTAACAAAAGCAAGCTATTTATCAATTGTTACTTCCTTGTAAACTACATCTCAAATATAATAGTAGTTCTATTTTGTAATTATAACAAATATATCCTTTATGTATAGTTAACAAGAATGAAATATCTTATCAATAAATAAATATATAAACATAATTTTTAAATTTAATTCTTAAATATATTATATCAATCATAATCAAGTCCAATCTAAGCTTGGAATCAATGCAAAACGTAACTTTATTTGAATAGTAATGCGCATGGCTAGTTGATAGCTGACACACGAAGGCCCGCGGCTAATGGGTCCTATAAGGATAACGATGCCATGTACTGATTTCAACGAGATCTGCTTATAAACTTTAGGCCTTTAATGAAGCTGTCGTAAACCTAGTGTATATTTAAGGTTTACTTTTCTTCTTTTAACATTCTACTACACGTAATCTTTTAAGTGAATCCTCAGAGATTCTATGTTAATTTATGTTATAATATTCGCGCAAAAACACTGAAGCAGTTTTTTAAGCAAGAAACACGGCTGTCCGTGATGTTAGTGTCTACCTAATAAGTGTATGATTGATATTGAACACAAATGACTGCTGCTACTTTAACACGATGCCGTGCAATATGCTACCGTTATAGTTTTTAACACTTGGCTTCGATTTCACCTGATGTTAAGTGACAAAGAGGCCGTAGATTGTGAATTGTTTTCGTTCAGAATACTTCCGCCTTTCATATGTGCGACTGCCAGACAATAGCAATGCTCTTATGACGACCGTTTAACATTGAGGATGGTGGCTAGCCAGGCAGGTTTTGAAAAACCTTACCACCATCCAGACTGCACTATTCTTGTGGCTTAGGAATCGAACACGGGACCTCCGGGTTACAAGGTAAGCGACTAAACAACTGTGCCACGGAGGCTATAAAATAAAGAAATGTATTGTTAGTATTCTCAATTGAAAATCAAATTTGATTTGGTATTATTCATTTCAAATTCTCTCTGTTGATAAAAGTATTTGTATTTTTAAATAAATAAATATAACGAAATGCAAGTATTTCTTCGTATCAAAGTAAGCAGTATTTTTAAACAAGGTCACAATGAAAAAGCGTAATATCTATGTGCTCACACCTACATACGTAAATGCTAAGTTATGAGCCCTGTCAAAACTACATTATTGGAACGACAACGGTGAGATAGATGCCACTCTAATCTCTTTCAGCAGACTGTATTGGTCCTACCTACGATCCGCTAAAGCTGCGAAGGATGGATTGGATTATTATTCAATAGATTTGTATTCAGTAAATATTTTAACACAATAATATTTTATTTTAATTACACATTTGTGTATATTGTCGTATTGTAGGAACATTTTAATTAATAGCATAGTTTTCAAACCGGTAAAATTACCACAACAAATGTATACACAAGACGTATTACAAACCAGCTTATGTCAACAAGGATTTCTCGTTTGCGTAAAATAAAATTAAGTAAAGATTCATCATCATCATCATCATCATATCAGCCAAGACACGTCCACTGCAGGACAAAGTTAAAGTAAAGATTAACTATTACAAAATCTAGAAAACATATTTTAAGTAAAATTTTTGGTACCTGGTATTTATGGACATTTGGGCGCGAGTTGCATCGTACGCGGTCGCAAGGCTAATGTAGTTCAGTGTCTCCGTGACGTGAGAGTTTTCATCCCTTCCCTAGCTTTGTCTTTACTATCTGTCACTGCACACAAATCTAGAGAACATAATTGGCCTGTTTGGCAGAACATTAATCTGGTGGTATGTGCTTTGTTCATAGGAATGCGGCGCTAGGTAGAATCTGCATTCAAAGTACCATAGTACGCTTTCACAGTGTTTTGTTGTGAGAAAATTGCTAATAATTAGTACAGTAATTTAATTAAATACAGCAGTTAGTTCAAGGGAAATTTATGTACAGAATTAAACTATATTAATTGTTCAAATTTGTCACATATATATTTTATATTCTTTGAACAAGTTTCTGTAAATTTTTCTTTAATTTATGTTTTTAAATTTGATGTAGCAACAAAATATCCATTTTAAAATTGTGTCCAATCAGTCTCCATGTTCCCGTAGCACTCGCAAACTTTTTAATTATCGCGGTTAATACTTTTTATGGGGAAGAAATTTTTCATTCCATGGGGATAACAGATTTGTTTGTTCTCTTAGCATCTTCGCGAACGTATCACGAGCGTCTGCTAGTTTCTTTAATATGGTGTAAGTACTAAAAATAAGTATATGTAAAAAGTTTAAAGCTTTTATGATAATGAAGATAGAAATGTCTAATTCATTTAAGATGTTAATATGCAGATAGAGTTATGCTAATGCTCGCAAACGATAATGAGATGGTAATGAAATTTCATTCACTTTTTACACATTGTATTACGGAAGGTGCGTATAATGATAACTTGCTTGCACCGTTGAGCAATCGGCTTTTTTCTTTAAAGATAACCATGATTAATTCAAGAGTCATTGTTCTGTCGGGCGTCCCATTTAGTCGCAGTCTTCTCTTTCGACATCAAAGTACAACACAATAAAAACAAAACAAATTATTCATATTTTTTTTAATGTAATGTTTATATGAAATTTGATGAACCAATAGTTTTATAACAAGCGTAGACGTAAAATTGTCTTTGGGATGTGGTAGTTCAAAAAAAATATAGATTTTTTTTTTTTAATATCGAAAACTTAAATTTAAAAATTGTTATCCAAAGAAATGAATGAATAAATAAATGAATGAATACTTTATTGGACATAAAAAAAAATACATGTTAAGTCTATGAAATAAAATTGTACAAAGGCGGACATATCACTATAAATGATTTCTTCCAGCCAACCTTTGGGTGGTAGCGGAAATGGAAAATAAAGTAAGGATAGACAGTAATTGTCTGTTTAATTTTTATTATAATATTTCATTAAAACAATATTTTGTTTTACGCAAAAACAACTAATAAAAATTTAGAAAATAAATAGTAACAGTTTAATATTACAAGTTATATAAATATAGCAAAACTGGAGTTAAAGATTTACGACCGATCACCAAGTTATCATAAACGTGACCATTTATCATCATCATCGCACCATTGTTTATCAATTCTCAAGTAATATTTTCGTAACATCTTGAAGTATCGGTAACGTTATCAGTGACTTTTATAAATAAATATCTTGTTATATACATTTATCACATGATTATTGTATATGTTACCCCAATTGTTTTATTTCATTATCTATCATTATTTTCATTAATTTTGGACATTAAGTGCATATCAATTAAGGTGTTACAGATTTAATTCAGTTTTGCCGATTCAATATTACTCTCAACAGATGAAACGGATGCCATGGCATTTTTTAATTACCTAATATGGACTCGCAATTTATCTGAAGGAGTAGAGAGTAATAACAATTAATTAGAGCGGTTGTTAAATTTTTAAGATTTATTGAATTTATTAGTTTCAACACAAGTTTGGAGTTTTCTCAGGGTTATAATGTACCTTGTGTCCTAGCCATTATTAATGTGGGAACTATTTGTACTTAGGCACCGTAAATGTACTCACCTTAATCTTGACACGATTAAGTTTATGTAATAACTATATTGTTGATTGAACAAATGACATTAAAGGTGTTCTTGTTAAGTAAATTTAAATATATGATATTTTTTATATTGTTATTACTAAAATAAGACATGCTTCATCCATGAATATGCTGACCGGCAATTTTGTGCGCAATATATTTGTTGCGCATTAAACGTTAATAAAATTTTTAAAGCTAAGCCACAAGGACAACCGCCGTTAACATTAAGATGTCAGGGAGTCTGCTTAATATATAAGTATAGATAAAAACTACACTCCTGTGTTTTGTAAGAAGAATGGAAATTATGAAGAACTTTGTTTTCATTTTAAATTATAGTTGAATAAAATTAGATCAAAGAACTGAAATCTTCCAATTGTTGAAAAACTGGATTGAATTTGTCCTAGTTATATTTATATGTTTGAAACGGTTCATACAAAATAGTTTAGATCTTTTGAAGCTGTGAAGCCAAAAAACTACAAATGATGAACTTATCAAACCTAACCTTTTTAAACAGGGTTTACAAGTTGTTTTCCGGAAAAAAATTGGAAATTATAGACCGCACTACAGCAGTGTTTGTAAGTTTTTATTTTAATCTTGCAATTTCACAAACAATGTAATTATGAAAGGTAGTCTGATTAATACCTCGCGGTTGAATAGTTCATTTTGAACTGAGAATTTCTTTACGCAAAAATGAATAGACGTAATCAAGGCGAGAGTAATTGAAGGCTGAACTTTATTCATGATGCAGCTGTCGATTAATAGCGTTAGAGACTATTCAATTATACTAAACATTTAAAAGATGTTAATAATATTTTTTAGCGTTCTGTTCGTGGATAAATATTTTGCTTGATCGAGTTATAAAAAACCTGTGTATAACAACACAGGACACTTAAAAAAAGATTTTTTAATGAATATGGTACGGTATCTCACAAACAGCAGGACCATTTTTTTTTGTGAAGTATCAATGATGTTCTTTATTATTCAAATAATAAGTAATTTTTTTAGGTAAGTTATTTCTGTCGCTAGTGTTTTGAAATTTTTGTATTGTGAAATTTTTTTTTTCAATTATATTAAAATATAAAAGATAAACACGTATAAAAGTTTTAATGCTGCAGTTCTGGATTCAATTCAATTACTGCTTAGTCCTACACCAGTAGGTAGGACTTACTAGTGTAAGTTGTTGGAGTTTTGTTTACGGTAATGAATGCCTGGCCAAGTAAGTATATACATTTATTAAAAATAGCATTTCTGTGTTCTGGTAGTCAAATTATAAGAATCAGAGTACTCCAATCTACGGCCTCATTGTATCTTAACATCATGTGAAATTAAAGTTAAGTGTTAGCTATAATTCATTAAAGAAGACAGAATGACATGGAATAGTGTTTTAACAACTTTTTCATTTAATTAGAATAATACAGAAAAATAGGAATAAATTTCATTATAAATAATGCAACACTTTCAAGTAGAAGAATTTCTTTATAAATTTATTATTAAGACGGTACGAAAAGGCGTTTTATTGTCAGCTCAACAATTATTTGAGTTTCTCGTTTGCCGAGTGATTAAAAAACACGAATAGAATCGTTTCACTATAAATCAAGGCAATTTTGTATAAATTAATCAATGTTTTGTTTTCAACAAAGGAGTGTACTACATAAACTTGTACGTTAATTGGTTTTTATTGAAATGTTATTAAGTACGCAATAATTCCTGTTCATGTGTGTACTTAACATCAATTTTTATAAAATTATAAATATGCTTATTTACGAATTATAAATAGTTTAACAATAAATAGAAATTATTAAAAAAAAAACTGTAACTTTCTGGCATGTTGTAATACAACTGAAGTTTCATTTTGGCGTGTTTATGTAAATTCGATTTCTTGATTAGAAAAACAAAGAAACAAGAAGCTAAAACGGAGTCACGTTTATATATTGGTAGTAATAACACGTTTTGGTACGATAATACGCCTATTCGTCTCACTCCAGTTGTCAGATGAGGTAACTCGCTTTTAACCATTCTTGAGCAAACAAGGGAGCTATTCATTTCACGGTATAAGGCTATCAGCGATTCCATAACTATGAGATTCAGTCAATGCAAATAAAATAGTTTTTATATAAAAGCATCGATGTACAATATTAAATGTTAATGATTTTCATCTAATCTTTTGTCATTATTACACAAGTGCAATATGATCTTGAAACGGATATAAGTACTATTTGAGTGGTGGGCTTTTCTAATCTGGTATATTTGTACTAAGGTAAATGTGTTAGAGTACACGTTAAGGCAACAAAAAGTGATTTTAATTCAAATTGCTGAAGACAGAGAATAGTGATAAAAATGTTTTGAAATTTTAAACAAACATACCTTTATTAAGGAAGAATTGCATATAATTTGACTCTATTTATCTAAGTTTAAACTTAACCCAAATTATATTTTAAGGCCAATCAAATCATAAAAACACCAATACTCTAAACGAAATTTAGGCATAACATTTTGTAATCTGTTGTACCGGTCTTAGACATGAGGAGAGTAACTTCTGTCAATCGATTGTATAATTAGCATTTTAATTGTACGATAAATTTATTCCGTTTACATTTTATAGGAGAGCTCAAGTTCTCTCAAAATAATCTCAAATAGAGATCACTAGTCCCTAATAAATGTCGCGATGTCGCTTGATTAATAGGCTTGTTTCTATTTTAATGATGCCTTCGTTTTTACCTACGCATTAAAATAGTTTACAACTATTACCATTTTAAACAACACATGTTTAGTTTTACTTTAATGCTTACTATTATTTTAACTGACACAGATACCGCCCACAAAAACATTTGCTGCTTTGCAACAAATGTTTATAAAGTTTTTATACCACTACATTAAATTAAATGCATGTACTATGAGCAAAAAAGGTGGAATTAAAGTTTTGTGTCCTTAATGATATAATGGATCCTTACTCAAATTACTATCACTTAGACAAAGCTGTTGGATATGTTACGCTTCGTAGTTATATGTAATTTTCTCTTTTTACAATCTTCTTATCGAAATTTAAAGTTATGATTGAAAGTGAAGTATTATCTAAATCTAGAGGTCCTATATATCCCGCTCCTTTAAAAAATAATTATTTTTTGTTTACTTATATTACGAATACACAAATAAGTTTACACTGTTTGTCGTTACCGCGATTGTATGTAACAACAGATGGAGAGAATGCCCAATGATGAATGATGATTAATGATCGTAATCAACTCCTAATGATCTAGAAATGTCAAAAATTTAAATAGTTCGAGTGGAGTATGGCTTTCGAATTCGTTTGTCAAACTGTTATGCAAGGGCGTATGGATTGGTATGGCGGGTGTGGCTAATGCGTGCGCGCAATACGAGTGAAAGCTTTCGATGATCACGACTACCCAATATTTTATATATATACTTCCGATACTTATAATTGTGGTAACTATATTTTTGCGTTGGCGAAGTCCTGATAAGAATCGTTTGCATTTTAACAGTAACTTGATTCATATTACATACCTCTCCTTTGATTTAATTTTTTTTAATTCTTTCGTTTGAACACAATCCACCTGATGGTAAGTGAAGATAATCTATGCTGGTATATCGCACTAGTCTTGAAGAATCCTTTACTCTTCACTTGTAGACCGGCGTATCCGGACGGAAATATTTACTATTTATTTATATTTGAATAATTCGTTTCACATTAAATATGTAACAAAGTTTTGGGCAACAAATATTTTGTGGTATTTGTGGTGGTATTTGAAATAAGTTTCTATTCATTAAATTCATAAAATGTAAGCATCTAAAATTTTACTTTATTAAGTTGATACACAAAACACAGCTAGCGCAGCTGTTTTCCGTCTTAAAATATTATCGGTAAATGTAATTTACAGATTTTCATAATATAAGGCTGTTGATAATATGAAATTTATTACCTTTAAACATCTTTATATTCTCTTTACTATGACTATAAGTATTTAAATTTTTAGTTGTTTCCCATTTCGTGTGAGTCTCTTTCATACTTAAATGGGTATTGGTTTCCTTTTCAATTACTACACAAATATTAATCCATTGTTTTAGTGTCGAAGACAGGCAAAGGAAAAACGAGATCAGTAATTTACGCTTGCTTCTTTTATAACCAAAATTATGAAATAATTAGTACTATTTCAAAGCAATATTAATCGCTTTCTTTATCGACAAAGCACCTTTGTCTCGGCGTGAGACAATCTTTAATAACTTTTTAGTGTAGAGAAATTCCTATGAATGTGTTATTAAAATCAACAAATTTTTATTCTTAAATAACATTCGGTGCGAGGAATATATTTTTACTAAATTAAATTGAAATGAAACCAGTACTTTTTTTTCTAAGGTTTTCTTTAACCTTCTTGTTAAGCGACTTCGAAATGATCACAATGAGTGTTTATACCGTTTTTATTGTCCGACCGACAAACAGCAGAATCAATAATAAAATTGTATATTTCAATAAAAGATTGACCCAGACTGCGATGCCTGAGTTTTTGTCAGATTTTTTTTCTTTCGACATTGGCGCTCGAATGGATACTTATCGAGTTGAATTAGTGATACCATTGGTAGTCGTCACGGCCATCGGAGTAGGGCTGTGTGGACTCTGCTTAAGCGACGTTCCAGGACGTGTTCTCAGTGTCAATTACTAGTCGTTCCCGTTACAAAAAACACGTCGCTCGCGCTTAACCCGTCAACCCCGCTGTCACGCTAATTTCTCTCAATGTTATGACATTCGTAAGCCACATCCGTACATTCGTACTATAAAATATCTGTGGATATTTATGCTAAATTTATTTTTAATAATATTAGGACCAAAATGATTTCATGAATGAAGTGTATATCTAAGTAAAATATATTATTACTTATTTTAATACGCAAGGTGAAAGTCAAGGCCATTATCCACTTGGTTGACCATGTGTGGGTTGGCGGATGTTACACGTTCTCGAATTTTGTTTTCAGAGCACATCGGAATGATTTTTTCCTTCACTGAAAACTCTAGCTCGGTGGGGATCAAATTAATCATCTCACCGGGACGTAAGACGACAAGTTTCGATGCATTTACAATTTAATTTTTATTGCATCATTAGTTTGTTTATAAAATCTTAAAATTAGTAAATCTAGTCAAAATATCTTTTCCAGACATTATAAACGATTACGTAGAAAACTATAGCCTTAAACACTATAACTATAAAAGTTGATAGTATTAAAATAACTCACAAGGGTCCAATCAACCTGAAGTAAACCAAAATAGCGCTAATAAACCTTCACACATGTCAACGATTCGATCTAATTCAGGTCTGTTAGCTCGGTGAAACTTCGCAGCGCGGCCAAATGTTTTATTAGGCTCGCTCCAATAATCTTTCGCCCCAGCTGTATCAAAGTGTCGTTTTAGATCAATGTTAGTAAAACCCTTTAACACATTCGTGCAGCAAGGGCTTCGGGATATAATATTATTAAACAGAGCATATTAACATCATTAGCCAACTTCGAAAGGCCGAGCTTTTCTGGTCGATTAAAGTTACACATAACAAAATATTTTTTGTGGTGAAATGCATTTAAATAGTTATTATTCAATAGTACTAATTATTAATAAATATTACTCAAAATCGACGCATTGTTATGTAAATATTTGACGTATATTATTTTGCATGGGTAAAAATGATTATCCATTTACTATTTAATTTCATAGAATGTTATTAATGTTGCAAATATTACTAAAATTACTTTCTGTGCGTTAAGGATTCCAGTTAGGCTAATCGCTTATACCACAAGTTCATCCCATTTCGTCATAGTCATGAAACTTGATTCATGCCAAATAGTTAAGTAATTGGTTCTTATGCTATATCTCTAATTAGGAGTTAGATTAAATAACTAATGAAGTTATATCTTTAATATTATCTAAGGTACTATACACCTAGATAGTTCCAGGAATGTAAGAGCCACTACCTTTATTTAAAATAAAATTCCTAACGCTTTGTAAATTCATTATCCATTGAATTACCAGCTAGTAGTAGTAGCAAGCACTAGATTCTATTAACCTCATACATATAAATCGATACCAGGTTCATTTACTACGGGCGCGTAATATCCGTTGTTGGACGCCTATTATTTATATGACACAATAATCTTGTATATTAATGGCTTAACATTAATTACTCATGAGTGACGTAGGCCTTATTTCTGTACATTATAATTTGCGCTTTTCCAATGTACACCGAAATAGACATATACTTGCGGCATGTTTTTTAATAAATAGCATAGATATTAAACTCTACTTTCAGGTTCAAATATAGCTTTACTATGTTTATTATATCTTGACAACTCATCTACCGAATAGAAATGTGACCTGCACAGTTAATATTTTTTGTGTTTTAACGACGAAATATAATATCATTGGGTTTTATCAGCTACGTTCCAATGTTAAAAACATACGATGAATTATAATTTTTTTCTTCAAATAAATTGATAAAATTTAACACAGCACTATTATTCTAGAACGTCTTGAATCTCCGACGTGTGATCTCGCTTTTGAAGAATTTCTTAAGTACATAAATATTACAAAATATATATGATCTCAGTAGAGTAAGAAATCTGGTGTGATGTACTCTGCCAGATTTTATGATAAAAATGTGAAGCAAGCTCGGTACCATGTTTCAAATGATATTCTTATTATATACTTTAATGATCAATTTATTCATCGGCACGCCAAATAAGTTTACATTGTTTGCTGTCATAATTTATTCGCCGTTGCAATGTTGACAGATCGCGAAAGCGAGAGTGCAACTGATCACCATCCAGTATCTAATTAACTCGGTAATTAAAGAGTGCTCATAGTGGTAGCCAATTAACGAATACCAGCACGTCGCCATCGGGCAATTGTTCCTTTAAATTACTAAGAAATCATTCGGGTCTTGTAAATATGCGAAAAGGTTGGCCGGCGGCTAAATAACTACTTATTCATAACCCAGTAGAACAATTTAGATGTCCGAATTTGTAATAGCCGTAATGGTATTTACGTAATAGTAAAAATCAATGGATCCTTATTTTTAATAAAATTTCAGGAGACAGTTAATTTTGATGATGAATGCATTAAGACTTCTAGTACCATCCTTACACCATATAATTGCCATAACAGTAAATAAATTAAATGTACACGATTTGAGAATTCCAACAATACAGTGATTTACCGACAAATTCAATTCGTATCACTGGCAGTAGTTAAACAACCCTGTGGGATTGCGTGAATGTAACAAAGACGCTTTCTGTTGAAACGAGCTCTGGGAATAGAGTCCAGCGCAATAAGGAAATCGTTTCGGGCCGATCCGGGCGTGCGCGGGGACGTCCGCGTTAGGTGCCCTAACATGGACACTCGCTCGCCTTAATGACCGCACGCCGCTATTATTAAGCAATTGACAACACGTCTTTATTGCGTGGACATTTTATCTACAAGCTGAGCGCGATTAAATTGTTATTCTAACAACTGAAACGGTTCCCAGATGAAATGAATGGGACAAATGGGAAATACTTTTAATTATTTACAATTTTATTTCTCTTCTCTTTCGTTATACGATTAAAAAGATGTAAGAAAGGTTTTCGTCATCGTACTTATAAATGCGTAGGTAAAAATACTTTTAGATATGCTTTGTCGAATCAATTATTCTTATAGACAATCGGCTAATACTTTATTCTAAGTTCACATGATCTTAAGTGACAATGAGTCTGTAGATGGGGAAGCTAGCTAGCCTAGAATACTTTCACAAGTATAGCTGCCGGAATACAGTAATACTGTTATGGCAGTAGATTGAAATTGGGGGGCGATAGTTGCCTAGGCGGGTTCTAAATAGCTTATAACCATTAAAACTCTATAACAAGTGGCAGTCGTCGAAAGTTACAGTATCAACTATCTAGCGTTCTCAAAATATTGCTTCCCTTATACAATACCACAATAATGACTAGTATGTTGTTAGTAACGATTTTCCTTTTTTTTTAAACGTTAATATTGCATAAGAATTAAAATATATTTGTTTCAATCATTAAAATAATTGCTTACAAGTTTCTTGTAATTATTACAAGTAGAGCAAAAAGTTGTGTACTCAAGATCGCCGGTTGAGTAAGAAGTCAGCCATGTGTAACGCATTTAATTGAGATTATTTGCATTAAACTTTTAAAAGATTTATTTTTAAGTAAACTAAGTAAGACTTGAATGGCAAGCACTTATTTGTTTTTCTTCGAACTAAAAGTGTTCATAATTATTTTTGATTGAATCGATCAATTTGCATTTAACGCGATTTTTGCTACTTTCTAAGAAATTACTAATATATTTATACAGTTTCATGTCATTGTTATTAAATCTCATATATTTGTATGTAAATATTTAAATTGACTTGCACTTTCTTGTTAAGGTTTCTTGTATCGATTTTATCTTTTTCAGTAGTGCTGTCAATAAAATAGAGGTTTATGTAATTGTACATTAGAGGTTCCGTATATGTTAGAAATATCATCTGATTTGCGGTGGAAAGGAATGCTGGCATGAGCGTCCATTCTGTGGAGATCCATACTGTGATTCGTTGCCTAAAATTCATGGTAATGAGCTACGCATTCATACTACTATAGGAAACAATGGATAAGACCCTTCAGACTTATGGACTATTGCCTTTATATCTAAAGGTGGCTAGTAATAAAGATATTTAAATTTATGTATACTTGAAGTATATTTTTAAACAACAATTTGTTTTTAAATTAAATAATATTTTAAAATCAAATTCTGGTTTTACAAGAGAAAGGTTATTATTAATGGAAATCTAGAAAAATAAATGAATTCTCTTGGGAAATAATCAGTTACTAAAAAAACTTGATTTATAGAATGTTAATAGTAACATGCAAAGTTTGCATAATCTTTAATAATTTGCACCGGTTCATCGATTTTCTCATTTACTTATGCAAAGATCAAGTTATTTGAATATATGTTTTGCATATGTTAACGGTCAACATAAGAGAAAAAATTGGAAAAGTTTAAGAGTCGCTTAAACAGTAAATTTAACTATAATAACTTAATGCATTTGAGAAACAGTTCTGCGTTTTTTATTTATTTCAATATAATTTTAAAATTTATTCTTAGTATCACAACAGCACTTTTTAATAGATATTGTTAATAGATAGCAAGGTAGTTTCTACCGTCAAGCCATGCTTCAAATTATTACATATTCGAAACCCCACCAAAGACTCCCCTTGAGTTACCGTAGCTTCTAAATGTGTCGAATCAATTTTTATCTAGTTTATCACTGTTTTAATAATTTTCTTTATATCCATTTTGAAATGTTTTCGCTCGTAAGCTACTTTACAGCATGTATTTAAAAATGTCAATTACAATAAGTTTTGTTTACGTCATCGCGGAGCAAGTTAAGTAGATTATGATATCATCCAATCTTAACCCATAACCCTACGATAAATCATTTTGTAAAATGAGATTTAAGCTCAGGGATTATACTGCTTATAGTGCTTTAAATAATAATTTGATATTGCGAATTCCGTTTACGTTTCATCGTCTCATCTTCCCTTTAAATCGTATTTCCACTTCGACTATTCCCCACTGTATTCAAAGTTTCCAATCCAAGTTTGGTGTTGGACACTGTCGTTTCAATGGCATTAGTCTAAGTTATCCGCGTAGACAGTGGCGCCGAGAGTGATGTAGTAGACAGCACGCCAGTCTTCAATTTGCTCTTTGGTTGTAAAATTATGGATATAACCTGAAATACCATATCGAAATAATAATTTAAATATTATGGCATCCTCAACTCGCCAATGAGTTATCCTGTATGAGACGAACATTAGTATCCAACATCAAAAATATTGTTGAGACAAATAAAACACATTCATTTATTGGTATTTATTAAATTGTGCTTATAAAGAACGGTCTTTTGATAATTTCTAAAGACAAAATTTTGAAAATCGTTTTAGTTATTAACCTTTCGATTTTAATTTGTCCAATAATTGTTTCAATCATATGTACTTTCTTATTAAACGTACACAATAATTTACCTTTAATCGGTTTTTATTAACCTATTAAATTTTTTAATTAATGTTTTTATTGTATTATTAATTGAACTAGTTTCTTCACATTAGGCTACCAAGTTTTTTTGATTTCAAGCAACTTAAATATAGCATTCACTCATTCATGCACTCTTCATAGCTTCTTATGTGCCCCGGCAGGGAAAAACATACATTTTTAACACAATATCAACTTCACTGAAGATCAAATTATTTACATCCCCTTTACTAGCCGCCGCTGGGGTACAACTAGCGCCCGTGGACATTTATTTTAACAAAACTTTAGCAGAACTATGTTTAATAGTTAAGAAATTAACGCGGAGTTTGCATATATTATGGATTTATGAAAAAGTTACTATTGAATCGAATAATCTATGAACTTTTCTCATTAAACTGTTACTTAATGTTATATTTATGGCACTTATAATTGACTCTGAACATCTTAGTCGTTAAAAGTATGGGCGTTGTTGTAGAGAGATGATAACGGTAAATTAAATAGATGGAGAAGGAAATATCAATACGCAAATATTATTATTCAGCTATTTCTGTAAAACAAATTTTACATTTTTATTACCTAAATGCTTAGGAAATATGTATTTTAATGTAATATTTGTTTCTTTAAAATAATAATAATAAGTGATTATTAATTCCATAAAATGCTTTTGTACGGAAATAATATGTAATATTATATGTAATAATTTCATATTGTTATATGTAATAATTTCATCGTCAGAATTGAGTGATGCGTGTATGTATAAGGAAACCATTACAAATAGGTTCCTGCATCGCCATTTAATAAAAATAATAATTATAATAAAATCATTTACTATTCCCACATACACATATTTTGGGTAATCGATGTTATGCCTGTTTGCTAGATACACGTCGATAATTTCTACAAGAGAGGAATAGACTCTGATATTTCTTTTTATATTCAAGCTATAGTAGTAAGCTAAACGATTGCCTTAAACAGTGATAAGGTAGGTAAGACACTGTTCCCGACTCGGCCTCCACGTGGCCCTGGACAAGACCGAAGCGGTCCTGTTTCGGGGCCCGAGGAAGCGCGTGCCGCC
>DWQX01002246.1:0-22727 GCA_018245475.1 Pharmacophagus antenor
TGGGTAGCCCCTGGAAATAATTCTATTTCCAGGAAAAGTGCCCTTCTCAGGGCGCCGGTAGCCCCACACACGCCTCCTCCTCCCACAGGGGGGGTACGGTGCAGCAATGCATTTTCCCCGCGCAAACAAAAAAAAAATCAACAAGGACTAAAATTTTTAACCTTTTTAGTCCTTGTTGATATATAAGTACATGTTAACTTTTCCATTTTTCTTTTTGTTACCACTTGATAAATAGTTCGCTGCTCAAACTTAACAACCTGTAAATATAAACTATACTCGAAAGTAATTAGTAGCCTCGGTGTTCCTTAATCGTTACACGTTAACATTATTTTAAACTATCGAAGTAAAGTCAAACGGCCATAATGACCGTTAATTGTTCACCAATACAACCACAAACCTTCCTTCCACATTCTTCCCGCGTTTTTGTTTAATTTATACTTGCTTCTACGTTAATTAATTCTGCCAAGAAGCAATTAATATTATAATCGAGATATAAAATGGCTTATTTTTTGCTTAGACAAGATCTTGTTAATTTTTGTTACTTCTGCTGGGTCAGTTTTTAATTTAAATATAAATATAAATCATTACTACATTACACTCTGTATTATCTTTATTTAATTTTACGTAGAAAATCATTATAATTTTTATCCATAAATAGCTAAAAACCCAGACCAATATCAGATAAATCCTAAATAGTATGTGTTGGAAAATAAATAAATTTATTTCGTTGTAATAAAATTTACATAACTACCTATACGTAACTTTAAGTCGAATTAAAGGAAAAGAATAATACTAGAATTTTGTGTTTAGAACGTCGTGCATATTCCAAATTTGAAATTAAATTTATCAGTAGTACTCACGCACGGATCGGGCACGCGCGGGTGGCGCGCGTGCGTTCGGCCCGCTCTAATTTCGCAAGCAGTGTAGACATCGCAGCGCTCGCCGTATATCACGGCGGATATTTAGTGACCAGCCGCCGCCCCGTCGGTGACAGCCTTATCTGTTATCAATATATGGATAGATACCTTATTCGATTCTTGATCGTATTTATAGCCCTGTACCAGTATTGAGCAGCTTTCGAAAAATCTAATACATAGTGCATGTAATCCTGATTATTATTCTTGTGCAAAAGATCTTAAAAACTTAGTGCAGAGTGGTAATGATTTCAGTTACACTTAGGAATGTCCCTAATTACTAACACGATTAATCAACAGAGCATATTGTGTTCAAACGGAAGTTCTTTGCTGATACTTTTATTATTATAATCAAGAAGGTTTTTCGCAATGTAACAACAGAGCAAACTGCTGTCATAGTATGTGCCAAGTTAACGCGAAGAATGTCAAGCATCTCGGCCAATAAATAATAAATGTTTCGTGACGCGTTATTTTAAGCTAACAATCTGATGAATTAATTAAAATTATGTATCTACCAAAAATTCATACGACATTATCACAAGTTATACGTAAACTATAAGTACGGCACTGTTACGTTAGTGAAAGGGAGGGTAGCCATCTATTCTACTGGACGAACTACTACACCTACACCTTTTATCAGTGCGCGTGTGCGCAGTGCTCTGGGTGCATAATACTGCATATTGCGACAAGGGTTAGTGCCCTGGGCGTGCCCAAGGCAACAGCGGGAATTGATAGCGGTATGTTGGATCGCATCATGTCCATTCCCGTGCCTTGTTCCAAGCGTGTAAGTGTTCCGTTCTATAATGAGCCCGCTAACGCGGAAGCAGGTCTCGACGTTGGAATTAATTTCACATTTTGTTGCTGTTGTGTTTGCTCTAGTAATTCTTTGCGATCTTCAAATAACTTCCATAAAGCTTAAATAAATTATGTGTATAAAAATGTAATAAAACTTTTTTTATTCTGTTGAAAATTAAATATTAAACGTTACAAATATGGTATTGAAAGAATGATCAGTTGTTTTTATATCGTCTATTTTGCAATACTTAATAATTTTATTAAAAGACAATTTAACACAAACATTGTTCGAATTAAGACAATTAGTACTGAAATAATTTATTATTACTCTCTTGTAATCGACTTACAAATATCAACATCACTAATTAGTCATGAAAATGCAAATATCGACATCAATTAATAAAAAAATGTAACATAATACATGTCGAAACATCACACAATTATCACGTCAACATTGCACTGTCAGAAGCGCATAAATCCGGTCCAACCCTGAAGACCAAGGTTGTCCCTAATTATACCTTTCGAATGAGACGTCATTTCCTTGCGCTTACGAAATATTAAATGGAAAAAAAGAGTGACTTTTTCGCTTTTTGAAGGTGTGAATTTAAATAATTGCAATAATCTGGTTGATGGACAGACATGCGAACTTAATGAACGGGTGAACGGTGTTCGCTGAAGATGACTCAAATGAGATCGCAGGTTTAACGGGAGGTTGCTGCCCTTGTGGTGTTAAAGCGTTCTGCGAGCCACTTAAAGCATTCAAAATGACGTCCCCTTTTCTTTTGAAGAAAGGAGATGAATTTTATCGTGTATAAATACTACATATATAGACTATGGATGATTAATTAACACAATAAATATGTTAGATGAAATGCATTAACCAAATTGCTAACTTTACAATTAATGCCTAAATATATCTGTGTCGTTATCGACTTTATCAGTCTTTAGTAACTAAACAAGAGTCATATTTCTTAACATTTTGTGAAACCATTCACAATAATATATATTATAGTAAGCGATAAAATAAAATTGTGAACATCCAGAAATATATTTTATCTTGCAGAATATATGACTTCCCGTTTACATTTTCTTTACGCCTATTCACTATCTGTTATTTAAACGTAAGCAGTGATAGCTGTAATATCTCTACTTAATATAACGTTTTACATAATATTTATCCAATAAAAATGAAAAGAAAAATTGTATCTCTGCACGCCGAGAGAAATTGTAATATTAACACAATTGTTAAATCACTGTCTATATAAATCCGACATTATCCGTAATCTATTTACTGTTGGTAATTCGAGTGGTTTATATAGAAGTCAATCAATTTATCCCGGATTTCTTCTGTGAATTTCCAACATCTAAAGACGTCTGCGTGGGGTCTGCGGTTTCGACGATCGGAAAAAGTATTAAAGCCGAAAATACTCGTGTTATCGAAATGTACGTGACCCCTCGCACAATACTGGCTTGATTAAGTAATTCATATTATTTCAGTAATAATAATAAAGTTTCGATAGCGGTAATGTTAATTATAAAACGGTAAAACTTTACGACCATGCAATTTCAACAATTGAACTCCAAAAATTGCTTTATTTTTGGTGAACGCTGATTGGGTTTTCGAGGCCATAAGTATTTTCATGACTTAATTTTGAATTTCTTTAATATCCGCTACCTATTTCAACTACCAAGAGAAGTCGAACAACAAATACGTCCATATAAATCACAGTTTTGTCAACCCTACAAATGACCTTCGGTTGATTTGTAATATCAGTAAATCGATCTATTTTATACCTGTGGAAATATCGGTTTGATTTATGGGATGCCCTAACATTTTACACGACGATCGTTTCACGATCCGTGGATATCAGTCATTTGCGCATAGTATTCAACAGATATGTCCTAACTTGTCTACACATACAACTACCGTTGCCCGCATATTAAATTTGACAACTCATTTCCTCGATACAAATTCCATTACCAAACGTTCAAATCACCCAGCCTTAAGATCGCCTTCGCAACACCGTTAAATTTAATACTACACTTATTCATACAGCCATCATTATTTTCTGTCTTGTAGCAAGGCAAAAACAATCAATAAAAATAAATCATTTAAATAACCATAAACACGTATTACAATGCGTCGACATTACATCTCCTAATGATTTTGCTAACGAATCATTGAAAGTGGTCGTATCGCGTGCGCGGCATGTCCGTCGCGCTCTAGTCGTGCGCCTGTGTGCGCGCAATGCGGCCGTAATAATATGAAAGTGTTGTCCGGACCCCGCCCTAGCCTCGGGTCGTGCTCGCTGTTCCATTTACATCTGCTCGGATACTTTATTAAGCCTTCTGTAGAGGACTGTAGCGGTCGAAGTAAGCGGACGCTATGCATTGACAAATTTACGGTGCGCTGTCGGAATCTTTGACTAAAGTTATTGTTGGTGCGTTTAAATAATGCCTTATTACCACTGCTGTATGTTTGTGCAGGTTATTAACATCAACAGTAACGTTAGGCATGCAAAATCATAAAGTAGGATAATAATGCGCCAACATGAAAAGATTTTTCTTCCTGTCTTATTTCAGGAAACAAATTTTGGCGCCTAAATTTATCACAGATAATAAAAGAGAATTACTATCAACAGTTTTACACCAATAGAATTACTAACTACTTATAATCTTACAGTTCATACCAATTAAGCCACTGTACTATTTCTGGTTAATAATTTAAAATGAGCCTAGAAAAATAAATGGTAATACGGTGATTAGATTTTGGGTCAAATTTATGATACCTATTAGAATTTTGACGGAATTTTTAAATATGCAATTAAATTTTTCAAGAAGAGGAATAGAATAAAACATGTTTTCAAAAACTTTTTAGTACTTTGCAGTTTGTTATAGCCGCAACTGTAGCATTGAATTGTAGTGCGCAATAGATTCGATACAGTTATTCTGCGCAGGATCACGTCGTGCTGAGTTGAGACACCAAAGGTTGTCTCGAAATGCGTAGCCATTACACAACTCTGCCAAGGAAATAGAGCACATAGATGCGGTAAGCGCGATTTCGAGATGGCGTACTATTGAATTGATATACAAAAAAAAACAAATATTAGTTACATCATTGAGTAGGCTTTACGAGTAATAGACTGAAACAGTTATTTTAGTATACTTTCACGAAATGTACTTTTAACAAACGCAGGAGTAATTTATGAAATTTGAAATGTGATTTACATTTATTGAAAATGGATTAACATTTCGGTTTTATTTCATATGATGTTAAGTAACAGTGAAGTCGTAAAATTCAGTCGCAGAACTCTCTCCTAAATGACGGGCATTGAGGGTAGTAAGCTACTGCGTTTCAGAAAATCGCTACGACCATCCCGGCCCGGATTCAATCCAAGCATCTCCATTTTGAAAATTACTGTACAAAACCAATCATAATACTTTAAAAATTAAAGTAGTTTGTGGTTAAGATAATTAAAGTTGAAATATTATTTTATTGGAGATAATTCCTAGTCATAAAATTATGTTCCCTTCACTATGATTTTTATGGTCTATTCAGAGATTAATCAATTATAATACTCTGTTTAGAATAATGCCTCTTCTAGAGTATTACAACTTCTTGGCAATTAGGCGTAGCCTAGCGCCGCAGAGTACACAATTTATTGATAATACTGTTGCCAAAGACACATTAGGGTCCGATAACTAATGCGCCGTTGACATTTATAGTTGTAACAATAGATCATCGCCCACTAATCCACTTTTTAAAAAGCTACCGACATACGGCACATTTCGGATCCGACCTTCAATTATGATGGACGTGTTTACACTTTGCCTTATCTATGAAAATGTATTTTCCTCTTCTAGGCTGTAATGTTATTCACAAATTAAGTTTATTATTGATACAAATCATTTTTAAATAGGCTCACAAAATTTTAATCTAATTTTTTTTAACATTTAGTTAACTATTACAATTACTTGAAAGATCCGTGTGGGTCCCGTTACAAAAACGATTCAGGTATTCAATAAATTTTTTGTTCCGGCACTCGATGTTCGTCCAGAGAGACAATCGATTACCGCTACTAAATCCATTATGAAACATCGATAGCCTCCGAATCTGATATTTCTAAAAGAGATGTCACAAATTGAAAGACAAAAGCATGAAATTCTTGCGTAAGCATCCCAATCACTTTAGTTATAGTTCCGAAGTAACCTTGACGGTTGAATTTAGTCGTTATCTCAGTAGTTAGCCAATGTTTTTATTTCTAATTGATTGTTTTGAATAGCATTTATAAAGTAGACAGAATACTGCTGTGCCAGGTGGGACAGGCACACGTAAGCGCGCGCGCTTCAATAGTTGAAAGATTTTTTTAACGTTTGCATAGCCTGCTTTATTTTGTATGTTTTTAAGTGTTGTAAAGTTATAGTATAAGGATAAAGACGATTATTTCTAGGTGCAATGATATTTATGCTGTTATAAGGATTTCTTTTCATAATATCAAACTATAAAACTGTGAAACAACACATTAGTAAAGTTTAATTAAAAAACGTTATCAAAGATTTATTAATTTAAAATTTGCTATAAACACATGTAACTTCTTTAGCATTTCATTAATTTAAAGAGAAGTAAAATATACGGTCGATGTTACTATTTCCTAAAATCATGATTTTAAATACCTATGTGTATAAGTAATGAGCCACAAAGTGGAGCATTGAGAACTTCATGCCGTCGTCATAATAACGGTCACTTTAATACCATTTCTCAAACCGTAATCTCTAAATGTAAGGGCAAGGGTGGATAGAACGTTCCGCTTCTTTGCTTGCGCAATAAAATGAGTGATATAAAATTGGGTCCGTTTCTTACTTAAACATTTCCGCACTTAGTCCACATTAACATGTCTTTTACTCATAATCACGGTACATTAGCTCACCTTGGACTCTCGTGAATTATGATATTCGTTGCAGTTCAGTTGAATGGGGTCGACAAGTCCTCCATTATGATTATACTGATTTTATCTTCACAGCTTAGTAGTATTACAACGTTGATAGTATTTTACAAGAACATGGCCTCAGCTGACATAGTGTTGCAAAAAAAAAGTCAAATCGCTTTTAATTATTAGTAGCTTGACCTAAATACTCTCGTAATTTAATATACGCCCTGAACACGTAATAGATATGAAGTGAAAAAAATTGTTTCCAAAATCGTTCGTTGTGTAAATTAATGTTTCTTCAAAAAACAGCAATGTTCACGTAAAATTTATGTATATCGTCTAAATAAAGATCAGCAAGTAGTTTTACTCAAAAACTATCATAATTAGCAGTTTATTTTAATAGTCCATTTTTTTTAATTGTTACATTTTACCAGTATTCGTATTGAAATAAATGAAACGTCCCATCAAGTCATTTTGAATTTAAAAAGTTGTTGCGACGGGAGAAACTCATCGAAAATGAAAAGAACAGTTTAATAAAATTTGAGATATATTTGCACTTATACAGTTCTACAGATGCGGGAGATGCAGGAAGCTGAAGCTTTTTTTAGGAACCGTCTCTGCGAATCGAATGATTTAGTCGTATTGTCTACTGGTGCTTGCTGCCAGAAATACTGCTGCACAAGAAACGGTGATTTTCCTCAAACAAAAAATTAAAATATTATTACAACAATTTTTTTAATATTAAATAAGGTCGTAGTAGGAGTTAAAACCGATAGAATTAATTTAAGCCTTACATTGTTTACTAACCCAATAACGTCATAATATGAAATCTCATGCGGCACTTAACAAGATGTCTTAATATGAGACATTTCAGTATTGCGCGCGCGCTGTTCAAATGAATTCAATTCTGTTCTATTAGCCACAAATAGTTAAATGTGCAGCACAATCAGCAATAATCAGTTGCGATCTCAGTGCAATAGATGACTAGGCAAAACCGATCGTACCTATGCAATAGCCACTCTGACACATCTTGATATCCTTACCCTTATTATGGTAAAGATGATTGCATCAGCTGTTTAAACCTGTTTGCTTTAGTGGAACCAGGCTCGTTTGATTTTGACTAATGACAGGGATTCGTAAACGTGAAAAAGTATTGCAATTAATATTCATTTACTAATTTAAAACAATGATACACTTAAAAGTACGTAAGTAGTTAACGATAAACTCGATCACCGTTAACATTCCAATTTAAATGTTATTTTCGGTTTATATTTACGAAGTCGCAAAATTTACTGGCTTTAAAAGTCATGTGAAACAATATTCATTCGTTTATAATAACGCTTCTAACTTACTACTTTGTTCATAAAGATTATAAAAGAAATTAATAAAATCTATTTAATATAAAAAAAACAATCTCATAGTATTTCGTACCTACTTGTATGACGCACACATTCTAACCATTTCGTTATTATCCCTTATGTGGTATGGGATATTATCACGTATGCGCTATTCTTTATATACCGTTATTGAAGTTATTTCTTGTATGAACATATATAATTATTTTATTTAACGCCTTGACGTTAATTGCGAAACATGAAGAGCCTTACGGCATCTGTTTCAAGAAGGTGAAGTGTTGGATGAAATTGATGAGGTTTTGATCATTATCCGTAGGTATTTTTGAGTTTGCACCGCCTACATTGCTTTTTAATAGTGTTATTAATCATTTAAAAGAAAAAAATTATTTACGCAGCGTCTTTAAGAGCATTTAATTAGTTTAATGTTCTCGTTTATCCAGTCGTTACTTGTTGGCCCTTTCCATATAAACGTCGCTTTCAAGTATGCTGTATTTAAATCTAAGCCCCCGTTAGTCTTTATAGAATGCATAATTGTTTTCGTAAGATGTAATTCTCTTTGTAGTAATTCATATTTCGTTCTGATTTCAAAATACTTTTTCATGTCCACATTTGTATAATATCTGTTCATTGATGATGTAATATTATAAAACAGATCTCTTGCAAATTGATATTTTTTACTGTTTAGCTGCACAGTCACACATACAGAATACTATTTTCTTGTTTTTGGCGATGTAACTTTTTAAATATTTAAAAAAAAAATTCTGATTTATGAATCAATAGCACATTTAGAGCGATGACGCAAAAGGGTTAATAGTAAATTATTGAACTATATTCAGTATGAAATCGACTCATAAATTTTGGAATTTCTGTATCCTTGTATGAATTAAAAAAAAATCTTTAAATATTTTATTATAATAGACCAATATAAAACCTTGAATAAACGATCTGCTTTGTTTCTTCGAGATAATGAAACTTATTTTCCACTTCACAATACCTTGCTTCCCAAGTTGAATCAAGTACGGGCCCGTAATAAAGTTACAATGAAATCGCCGGCGGCGAGCGCTGGGCGGGCATCAACGGGTGCTGCAATTAGTGCTAACAATGCTAGGTTAAAAGCAATTTTATGTATAATCTGTGATTCTGATACCATCTGCTAGGTAGTTAAAGGATCCTCGAAGGCTTTATAAAATTATTATGCCAATTGTTTAAACGATTTCTGTGCTAACGTATAATTTTATTATAATATTCCTAATAATTTGCAGACGAGCTTAATTGATACGACACCTATTTCATTTCCATCTGTGACGTTTGATACGAATCGTACTTCCTAATAGATTTTTTTAATGATTTGTTATACTGGAGTCAGTACTTTTGCACACATGGGTATAAATAACATCGGTTTTCTTATTTAAATGGCCAAAATAGTTTTATTTAAAACAATAATTCACTACTACACAACATAATACAATGTTTAAATCCTTTTACTATTATATATTCAATGTCGTTTTTTTTTGTAAGATACGGTTTCCATGGACTTATTTTAAACTGAAGAATACATATTTCGACATATTCAAGTTATGTAGGCTGAAAGCTTTTTAGAATAACAGCAAACAATTACTATTGTTTTATGCGATAAACAATATTGAAAGTTGAAAAAAGAAAATCAAGTTAATTTTAGAAAGATTAGTCAAGCTAATCTCACAGTAACATTTAATAACTTATATGATTATAATAAAATGTCGCTATGTTATACTTATAAAAAAACCAGCTATATAACGATAAAGCATGTTTTTCAGAGCAAATCATACAAAAAATAATTAAGAGATCTTTCTTAAGTTCATTTTGAGTATCATGCAGCTACGATCGGAATCTGAAGGTTTTAACCCATTACCATTAAAATACATTACATACGTTTGCAATTTATATTACATTCATCTGACATCTTATAGATATTATAATAATTATTGAACCGGATTACTAATCTCATGACGATTATTAAATTTAATCTTCATAGCAATACACGAATAGTGTGGATAGTTGTAAATTTTTAAATAGATTAACTTGAATAATCTTTAATGTATGAATTTATTAATAGCACAAAAGTAAAAAAGGTTATGATAATCTAAAATATTATTAATATGTTTACAATCACCATGTTAAACGAATCTTAAATGTACATTCTATGAATGTATTGTTAAGTATATGGCTCTTGCGTATGCTTGAATCGTCAACGTTATTAGCTTGTCAAACTTTACTGAAATCTAACTATGAAATATTTTTGGTAATTTAGAAAAGGTTTTAAATATAATTAAAAAGCATACAAAGTGATCTAATCACCGTAACATATGGAAACTTTCGCGATTAAAGGGATAATAATGGGTCGATTCTGCATTATGATGTAAGAGTCAAAGGATAATTAGTTATTATACGGTGGTGTTTTATATCATTTAAATGTTAGAAGAAAAAAAAAGTTAGAATTCTTGATAATGTACGACCATACTTCACCGTGGTAATTTTTGTTTTTATATAATGCGCAAGTCCGACCGTGTGAAGGACTGTTGCTTTATTTGTACAGTTTTTACATATAATTGATTGGCAACACTGGAGTTGACGGGAACACGGACCACGAAATTAATCGATAACCAATAGTCAATAAGTAATAAACTGGACACTGGATGTCTTGGTATTGTATCGAATGTATGTTGTAGTGTTCGTGAAAATTTTGTTTTCATACCGCTTTTGGCACTTTTATCATCGGCTAAAGCGCTTGCATCGTCATACATAATGCAAACGGCAAAGAATTAAAATATGCCCGTGACAGTATTTCTGAGACTTAACGTAAGGTCCTATAAAAGAAGAGAAAATAGATTTCTCCAAGTCTAGTGAGCATTAATATTAAGGATAACCTACTACTAATTTGGTGGGATCAAGATCAGGTGCTAGTCTGTATAATTAAATATAATAATTATTAATATCCTGTTTCATAAAGATTCACTCTTGGATAATTATATTATGAACGAAGGTCATATGTCAAGAGTATCTGCCTGCGGCTTATCTGTAGCACTGTTCAGCTGGGACGTACCAGGCATCAATCATTCAATAAGAGATCAATAGCTTTTGATCTGCCCATGAGAGATATGTTCTATTCTTTGTAATTATATGGTTTCTGTTTTATGATTTTTTTAAGTTACCTTTTGTTGATGATAAATGCTAACTAGAAATATTCAATAATTTTAAAGATATTAACAACTACCGCATTAAAATGTAAAAGTAGCTGTTTAAAAATAAATACTATTTAATGGAAATTTTCAATGTTATTTAATTACAACCATAAGATTCTAATGCAAAACACTGGTAATTTTTTTTGCATATTATTGAGTACTGTGATTCAATGAATATGGAATCGTACCTATTTTTTTAAAGGTTAAGAAAGGTTTAAAATTCAAAATCTGACTGCCACAAATTCTAAGTTACTAACACAATAAATTATCAAATCAAAAAGTATCTAAATAAATATCTTTTATGGGGCATGGAGAATAATCGAGGTAGTCAAGAGTAAAGTATGACATTTTTTTTTACTAATAGAAATTGTACTTCTAATTATGATCCAAAATCATTTTAAAGATTAAAGTTTCAGTTTTGCTTTGAATTGAATCTGAAGATCGAAAGAACTTTAACACTAGGGTGTGTACGGTCGAACTAACAGCGTTAACTACTTTAGGTAATAAACAAAGAGGTCCGTTACTGAAACCTGTTCAGCCCTGTTGGTTTCACCTCTTCTCGCATTATCCAGATAGTTGAATTGTCAGAGCGTACGCCCACGGCGCGCACTCGAGAGATGTCGCTTTGACATTATCCTGGTCGTAAATCTGTCTTGCACCACATCGTGTACGTTTCATCGATAAGATTAACGCCATCTTCTAACATGGAGTTACATAACCATATTATTCGAATCAGGGTTGCAATGTTGCGTACAAGATCATTTATCTTTCTTTATAAAGGTGTTTAAAATTTTCCTGCCTACGCAATAAAAAATAAACAATAAAAAATAGACAATATTTAGATTTACGTACATACAATACAAGGTTAAACGTTGTTATATTCATGTAGAGATTTTCTTCATACTTCAAAATGATTAGCATTCCACGACTAAAATTACATAGAATTATTTTGATGAAAATACTTATGTAGTACTGTCAAACCTGATCTTAATTAGACTTGTTATATAACTTTATATCGACAGTCTCACAATATGTCAATGATCAGTTATATTCTGATCTAGCTCTAATAGTCAAATTAACTCGGTTTAAGAAACATGAAGGTGTGTAAGCAAATTAAACGAAATTATAATCTGTAATAATTTTTTATAATTCCAAATATTCAGAACGTTGCATCATGTAAGGACAATTCCATATTTTTACAAGATAATATGTATGGGAAGCAAAATATAATACACGAACGTGACAAACTGCGGATATATCTTCTTTGTCATCTAAGCGGCTTACGTGCCACAGATAATATTAGTGAAAACGTTCAGTCGTATTGCAACAAGTGTAGGCGTTTTGTAGGCAGATAAAATATTTACAATGTAGCCTATAAACATTGATCTGATCAAACGCAAAAAGTAATTGGGAGAGTACTTACACGTTACCAATCTCAATATTATTTTTTTTTATGTCATTGATGTAAACATAATAGATTTTAATTATATATTTATTAAAAGGTTTAATGTACATCGTCTTGTACATAAAGCAGACTGAACGCCAAATGGCATTTTGTGCTAGTCTATCTTAGGCTTGAGTAGATATAAATGTTTAGGTACATGAAAATTAGTAAAAAAATAAATTTAAAAATTTAAAATATACGTAAATAGATAAACATACAAATTATACATAGTCACTATATATATTTACATTATTTCGATTTTTTTTCATAACCGGTAATGTATTTTTCTTGTTAGAGATATTTTTTCATACGCTCTTTAATAAAGCAGTGAAAGTCTGTATGTTATCAGGATATTAATCATTTACAAATAAATTAAAAATATAGTTTCCAGTATTTGTGTGATACGAGTAATTTATGTTGTAATTAGGGGATAAAAAGTGAAAGGGTCGACTGTATTTTGCGTAAAACGGTATGGAAAAACCGTTGCTTTAATAATTTTGAGTGGTAACAGTCACAAATTATTTTCTCTACAAGGTCCCCGTAAGGGTCTTTAGTGAAATATTGTCGTTTCCTAGAAATATTTGCCTTTTATCCGTACCTATATCCTTATTGAAAACAAACAAAACAATTTGCAAATTAATAATAAAAACTTCAGTCCAGGGACGACCGGTTGCACTTCTTTGCAAGGGTTTTTTTCCTAAAAATGTTTTTTGGTTTTCCCAAAATACGCAATCCTTCCTGCTGAACAATAAGCACACCTCAAGCGTACACATAATATGTACTTTGTACAGGAATAAAAAAAAAATCTCTACAATAAAATATATGTATATATATTTTCCTTTCTCTTTTTCATACTCATTTATGTAATTTGCATTAAAACGTTTTAAGTATGCTGCACCAATTATAAATAAAAGGCTACTCGTTTTTTTTTTTGGTGGATAACTAATTATAATACAAGCAAAATTATTTTCATATCAACAATAAGATAATAGCGTCTCCGGTCCGTTAGACTGTGTTAAGTAAGATTTTATGTTTTATCATCTACAAGTAACGCCATGCTTCTGCCGCCTTCCAGAAATTGAACAACTTTCTGCTTTATTACTCCGGTGACCCATAAGCATAAATAACCTCATTTCGGCCACTTCAAAAATTCTCTTTTTTAAGATTGTGTCTAAACAAAAGCTGTTATTTTCATCCATTACATTGTTATTTTCAATAATTTGCTTAACTATTCCAAAGTTTACAATTAATCGTTAATATAGTGACACTAATGCACATCGATTGACACACTCGAATATTAACAAAAAACAAATAATAATTATTAGGTAGGCAAAAAAAATTGAGATCATCGTGTATGAGACGGCATTGAGATGACAGCGGAGAGTATTATATCACGACCAATTTTCCGAGACCTTCCCCTCCTCCCCTTCTTGGTGATTCTATGAATAGAATGGAAAGGTCTGAAAGAATTTGACAGTTCACGTTGGAGTGGCCGCACGGCCGGGTCGGAGTCACGTTTCGTGTCGCGACCGGCCACGACAAGCGCCCTTGTTCGGCATTCCTACTGTCAAACTTAGCATCAAATCGAACGGGGAAAAAATACCTAGAACGCGCAAGGACACACCGCAAAGTTCCAAGAAGATAAAACTTGTAGTAAGAGATAATAAATAAAAATTATATTCTTAAATATTGTATCGCACAAACAACGTAGACGGTTTTCCAAGTATGCGTCGTTAACCACTGAAATTCACTTGAATTAACAATTTGATAAACGTTCATAAGATTTTAATGTACGGCATGCAGAGCCAATTAACGTTACTTTTACTAAAAACAGATAAAATCGTGAGATTTATCACTGCTTTACTGAATCAACTTACTTCTCTTTACTTGGGATTGAAATCCAAATTGATTACTTACTTTTCGCTAACCATTTATTAAAACAGTAACATGTGAAAACTGACAAATTTTGAAATGTCAACTAAAGACCTTGCTCCAGTCATGTCCGTTAATTATATATTAACTGCATTCTGCGTGGCGTGAGCTTTTTACGACACAATGACACATTTTAACTACGTAATTTTCATTTACATAAATGTTTTCATTTTATTGATTATTAGTCGTTTGTCATTCTTTACAAATTAGGACATGTCAATTTAAACTTAGTTAAAGGTTATTTTGACATTTTTTGTATTACGCAAATGTGTGTAAAAAATGTAAATACGCAAAATCATAAATGTATAAATATTTTTATTTAATATTCCTTTATATTAAAATAGAATCTATTAATTCCGTCATCGCATAGATCGTCTTTTGTCAGTAATTTATTCAACTGGTCCTTTTTGTGTACTTCTCTTTTTTCTCAGAAATGCTTATATCTTTGCGCATGTCCACTTGTAAGAAAACAAAGCTTCTATACTTTGTAATAGTTTATTTCGTTACTTTATTCAAGAGTATCAATGGTTATTTATGATGACAATTGTAATAAGCCTTATACAAACAATTGTATAATAGTGATGTAAAATGTACTTCGGTGCATATAACGATCATCGCGAGACATAGTGATTTGTTTTATATTGCATGAAAGTTATAAAATAATTATGTAGTATTTATAATGAAGAAGCACCAATCTGATCAAAACTTCAATGTTATTTACTATTAAGTCAAGTTTTGTTTTGCAAACTAGGCACGTCCGATTATAATATTATCCTGTTACATGCTTTTAAAGAAACTAATGTACATAATACACTCTATAATTAATTATATAGATAAGTTAAAACACCCATTAATATACGACATTATAATATATGTAATTTTTACTGTGTTCAATTCTATTATCAGTCTGATCGACCTTGACTTTCCGATCGATTCTTTGACGCTCAGATGTCAACTCAACACACGCCTTTATTAACGGGAGGGGGAAGGGAGGCATTACTTAGGTCGGCACAAGGTCACCAAATTATTTGAGCTATTGGGAGCGAGGCTGCTACTGTAATACTTTTCTCTCTTGAGTAAGAATTCCAACATAATGTGCACGAAGACATGTTATTATATTTTCGTTATGGACAGTTTATAAATTATACCAATTGTACTAAAGACAATACTAAACGGTTGTGATAGTGAATTATAATCGACAATAGCTTTTATTGATACACGCACCAACGTCTACATTCATTCACAAAAGTTTCGCATGATGTTATAAATTTCTTGCCGCATTATATCATTCTTTTTTAATTTAATTAAAAAGTTGTTGCAGTGTCGGTATTTATCACACTGGACTGAGTCCCATACCGGATTTCTAGGTCAAATTACATTTGAGCTGACCGCTTCGCAATCTGTTAACGAGATGCGATCATCACTAAGATTAAAGTAATTAAAATTGTGATGTATTTTCCTGACTCTTTTAGTCTTTTAATTTGGTTGATATTCGCGCTTCCATCCGAGTGTGGACCTTGAATAATTAACTTAATGTTACTTTGAGAATGTCAGGAGTTTATTCATCATCGCACTGTACTACATCACAATGCTTGATGTCCAATAAAACGCTTTGATTGCCCGGAATCGATCGATTTCGTTCTTACATCACATTTGAGTACATTTACGATCGCGTAACATGCAAATATGACGTGAAAAGCCTGATACAGGTTATTATGAAATGATGTCACGAACCCACAATCACGAAAAATAATTAAAAAATATGGCTAGAATAGAAATAGATTCTTACAAAATTATTACCACCGGCATGTTTGAAATTCAAAAGCTACCCATGATTCGCTGTGACAATTATCTCATCTCGTTTAATCATGGATACCTCAAGAAATAAAATTTTAATTTTTTTAAGAAATATTTAGATGAACGATAAAATGTAGATAAAAATCACTTATATATTCACCAATTCAAAATTACTAATTCGGAGACAAAAGATGTAAAAAATCGACAAATCGATCGAAATCCACACGATGTAAAAAAATCAAGGATAAAAATGGCCATTATTTTTTACTAGAGACATCACATTGTTTACTCCTTATGTTTAATCACTTTTTTCTTTATAAAATTACTAACGTACTTTAATAAATTCGTTCCATATTTCCCGTTATAAGCTTAAGATCTAATTAAAAACTTGATCCGTCGCGCTAATGCGATGACTGATTGTAATAAAAATTTATCCTTATAAGAAATATTTATAACTTAATAGTAAGCTGGAAGAACATGCAAGTGTCTTCAATAATTCTAAAATACTCTTAAACCTGTCATTTTCACAGATAATTATTAGAAATTAGCCAACTCGCGCCCGCTTGTTTGGGCGTAGTAATTTTTTTAATATTAATATTAATCACCATTTTGTATGTGTATCAATTTTCGAATCAATCGGCTCTGAGAATGGGTTGCACTAAAATTGGGACCCCCCCCCTCCTCCTACCCTTTTTGCCCTCATACAATTTCGAGGAGGCATTTCATAAAACACTTTATTTGTGAATCCACATGCTCTACACATGGCCTTTCAAATTTCATATCTCATGGGTTTGGGCTGTGCATAGATTTGGCTAGTCAGTCAGTAAATCAGTCTGGACTATGAATTTCTTTACTCAAGATATTATTTTATATCTTTTTATTGAGAAAATATCTCGATTCAAGGACAGAAACATAGCCAAGCAAAATGAATGATATTATTTAAAAAAGTATGTTGATAGTAGGAATATGATTCTCTATCTTCGTTATTCTTATCTAAGAAATTGCTTTGCTAAGACGACTTTATAAATTATTTATTGTAATTATTTATCGATTGATCACTCCGTAATACTTCTATTTTATTGTTTATATATTCAGTTGCACGAGTTCCACTGATCGTTATAGGACATGATGATTGTAATTTATAATGAGCCTTCCGCAACGCGATTCGATGGCGTTAAGTAAAAAAAGTATTGCGAGCAAACAACAACTTTACCATGTTATTAACAGAAGGTAATACTGTTTAAGATACCAATCTACAGCAGTAATAAATAGACTAATGAGTGTCAATATTAAACGTACCAGTCGTATATTGTTCATTTTCATAGAGTTGTTACGAACGGAGACTTAAATACCAGTAACGATTAAATATCGTTATTAAACCATAATAGCGAGATCATTACCATTATAAATTATAATATTTTGATATGAATAGTTGAAACATTACTTTCCAACAGTTATAAATTTATTGAATTTTAAAAATGTAGTTTTTGTCCGTGTTTGAAATGTGATATTCAAATAACATAAAATACGGCCACCATTATTAAGAATCTGCCATAATTACAAAATCGTAAAAAAAACAGCTATAAATTTATTTAAACCGTTAATGTAATAATATTTATTATTTATTAATATTTTCTTCCTGTCTATACTGTATGTATTTTCGAATATGTTATCGATTAACGAGGTATGAATTAATTAAATTATAATCGTATTAAAAATATAAAGATTTCCTTTAAAACCGATATCTAATCTAATTAGATTAGGAATAAATTTATGCCCAAGTAGATGCTGCTAATATTAATGATGGCGTTGATCTAATAAACGGTGATCTTGCTCGGATTCTTGACTGGAGCACCAAATTTGATATTAATATCAACTCATCAAAATGTCAGGCCATAATCATAGGAAGTTCTAGACATCTGTTGCAATTATACAAAGACTCTTTATCCCCTATCATATTAAATAACTCTATAATCCCTTATTCGTCGACTGTCAAAGACCTGGGATTATATATAGATAACAAGTTAAGCTGACGCACTCATGTGACTGAGTTAAGTAAAAAGGTGACTAATAGTTTGCGCTATTTGTATCGTCTTAAAAATTTCTTCCCTTTTAATAACAAAGCGTTGCTTATACAGGCTTTGATTATCCCTTTGCTGAATAACGCTGATGTCTGCTACGCTGATGCTCCCCAATACATGAGTAGACTGGCAGAGAATACCATTTGGCATTAAGTCCACCTCATGTACAAATGAGTGCATTAAAGCTTTAAATAAATAAATAAAATATTAATAATTTATTAAACATTTTTGTAACAATAAAACATAAGCGAGATGTTCTCTCTCGTTATACATTTCAATTCGTAAAAAATATTATTAAAGAGGGGTATTATTAACTCTGTGTGGTTAAGTACATTGGTCAAAAATCGTGCGCCTCAGTCGCCTGAAGGTCGTACGATGCTGAGGCCGATCGACCACTACGAACAATGGCCATCTATTGTAATTACTATTAACTTATATGTTGTGCAACTGATAGCTCGGCCGGTACACGCGCCCAGCCCTAACCAGATAAGCTTGAACTCTGGCATTTGGATGAATACTAATATGACGTTCAGGCAGTGGGTAAATAACACGGAGGTTTATCTTAAAATTTTAATGGAATTACACGCTCTAATAACGTGTTGTCTCATCGTGTTCATTTCGTTTAAGAGCCGATGAAGTTTGAAATGTAGCGGATGTGACAAGCGAGAGTGGTTGACGCAAATTGTGCTCGAACCAATAAGCTCTTGACCGTAAAGCGTACGTGCGCAATTATATAATTTAAATTAGAAATTCCACAGAACAAAAATCGGGCGGTAATAACAGGTATTGTGAGTTTGATGTACGACCCGAATGCTTGTTGTAGTGATTATTGCAAAACAAAAGTACCTTGAACAACCTGTAAGTATGCAATTTGTTACAAATATGTCAATAACATGGCCAGTGAATTTCGACCTTATGACTCATTCGAATAAGAATGGAATACTTGGAATATGTAACTTTGATATATTAAATTTCTTTTTAAATATTCTTGTTCGGAAAACCTTTAAATAATAGTAAATAATTTTGCTCTGAAATTACAATAATTATATTACATTTTACATTTCTTTTCCTTTAAAAAAAATGTATTTATTGTTCAATTGTATAACGCTTAAAATGTTCTCTTTAGTTACTTTTGTGTTTAACTTGTGTAAGATAATTGTTTTTCATTTTACATTATAATGATTAGCGCCTGACCACGATCCCACCTGATCTTTATATAATCTTCATAGTATCAGTTTTACGTCATTGTTATTTATATGTAAGCTTTCATGTGTCAAATTATACTTAAATTTGAGATAGCTAAATAATAAACTGAATTTGATTTTCATGTTATATTCTCCTTAGAAGTTGTAAAAATGTTGATTAAAATTCTTTTTCATTAAAATTTCGAGACATTTATGTGAAATAAAAGCACAAAATGCAATAAATAATAACGCAACTTCCACAAATATCACAAATCTACGTTTGACTGCCTCCGCGGCGCGGTGCTTTATCAGCTTGACTTGTGACGCGGAGGTCCCGGATCCGATTCCCGAACCACAAGTGTAGTGGAATCTGGATGGTGGAAGGAAGTAACAACATCACAGCCATGCATGTAAAAGTCAAAATTATTCTGGGCGAGTACGCCTAACTATCTACGTATTTATCACTTAACAACAAGTGAAAACGAGGGCAAGTGTTAGCCAATAACAAATACAAAAAATCAATCTATCATATTTTCTAACCCTTAGCGGTGAAATATTATGGATAATAAATAATTAACAAAGTATACAACGGATGACGAATGACATTATTGTACAAATTGATGTTACACGAACATCGAACTGTCGAAGGAATTGCGTGTCCGTCCAATAAAAAGATTGACCGAGATCTAATTTGATCGTTTTCGAATCGATATCGGTTTCATTGTTATTGTCGTATACGGAAGGCGGTCCGCCGTTGTAATTACGGTTTTGCACGTAACTATTGTGCAACCGATGACGGCTCACAGAAAAAAAATTGACTGTTAAAAAAAGAACAGCGTAGGCTGGAAGTATGACGAAATATACAAAGTTTTTGTTCGATCATCGTATACAGATTACTTGCGTGTAATGGTACGGTGACGTTGACTTTCAATTGTTCACTACGAAATAGAATCTTAACAATTGTTAAAGTTATTGCATGTGAACTAGCAGGAGCTTTTTTATTTGTCATTTTCTTTATTCTTTATGAGGTTCAATGAACTATACCATCCAATATATACCATCATCCTGATCTTAATAATAACATGTTCATAAATTTCAGATATTGAACATTGTAAAATAAACGTTTTCATAGAAATAATCATTAAAAAAAGTGTTTTATTATTTCCTGAAACGAATATAGGTAGCCGAATATATAATACGTAATATTTGACAGCAGTTTTACACTAATGGTATAGAACTGCTGTCAAATATTACGTAGTACGTTTAATGGTTAAATGAAATTTTAACATCAAACCTCGTATTGCAGTAGCGAAATAAAAGAGACGTCAATTATGTCAATAACAGGAACTGAGTAATGTTGCCTTCTAAATGAAAAAGTAATAAAACAATGATTTGCATAACAAAAACTTGTTAAGCTCTATTACTCATAAGTAGGGGAAAACAAGTTTATTGGTTTAGCTGTACAATCGTGTGATATTTAATTTTGTGATAGTCGTTATTATAATGAATAAATGTTTTAATTTGTAATTAAATATGTGTATGATATATCTAGATGAACATCATACTTACTTAATCAAACTTTTGACAGCTTCCGTGGAGCGTTGTTTTACCGCATGCCTTCTACTGGAGATTGTGAATTTGATCCATGAACCAAATGAATACTGAATTCTGAATATTAGTAATTTTTTGACACCGTTGGGCTAGCGTTCGATGTCAATCTGGCATCATAATAGCAGTATTCTGGGTGAACACGCTTCATTTTCTTCGATCTCATTGTCACTTAACATCAAGTGAAATCGAGATTCAGTGTTAGCCCATAACCAACAAGAAAAACAAAAGTGTCGTCATCATTTCAGTTAATGTATATCAAACGCTGAACACTGTTACCAATCGATAGAAACATTCCATTCAACGTTCTGCTGCTACCACCAAGTCATCTATCTATGCAGAAGCAGTTTATTCTATGCTGTGCCCGTGCTGATATGTGAATCACTTTTGGATCGATCTTCGCGCTCTTACCCCCTCCCCCAATGCTATTTCAGCTTATGTTACGCGGCAACAATTTTTAGGCTATTAACAGCTCGCCTAATATTAAGTGATGGGAGATAATTATATAAATAAACCATCAAATAGAAGTTTAATTGAAAAACTCAATGAAGTTCTGTTACCATTATACCAAGAAATTTCTTAGTTATATTTAAAAATGTCTTTAGTTTGGTGATAATACATGAATATTATAAAACTAAATTAAAAAAAAAATGTTTACACTGGTATTTTCCTTCTTTGCATGCCATTGATATTATTTATTTTAATTTCTTTCTAATATTTTTCATTATACGAAAAATAATTACGATTAAACCACCGGTATTCATCGATATTGTGCAGGCCTTCTTGAAAACAAAGTTAAGTCTTTATGCGCTTAAAACAATAGTGTAGGAGTAATTCTCATGAAATGGTTCCGGCTGCGAATGGGAACAGCTCTGTCCAAGGTCACCTGACGTCAGCATTAAAGGGTAAATGTATTTAGCGCCTAAAGGAGGAGAAACAATAATCATTCTTATGCAAGAAGATGTAATCATATCATATGTTTCTTAATTTACCCGCTTTTTTTTTTATACTTCGACATTTAACGACGTGTAAATATTTTCAATTAATTTAAAATAATAAATTTTGTAAGTTATAATGGTGTTGTATACAACACCATTATAACTAACACGATAAAATTAAAATATTTGTGAATCGGATAATTTTTTGCCCTTTTTTTTTAAATTATTTTTATAACAATTCATGTATTGATAGTGACAATAAGAACACTTAAAATTCGTGTTCAACTCGCAGTAAAAATCAAAAGGTACAAGTAATTACTCCTTTTTATAAACTTCACTAAATAGTACTATGTTATTTGTTTTGATGATTCTACATAAAGTGACTCGGTACATTATAAGAATTGCAGACCATAGTTCTAGTAACGTTAAACATTTAAGGCATTACATGAACTTTTGTTATGGAAGTTAAGCCTTGCTTTGTGTCATGTTATAGTTTATTTTACTCCTAACACCATTGGTACACGCAGTCG
>DWQX01002247.1:0-22727 GCA_018245475.1 Pharmacophagus antenor
GACTTTCAGAACTAAGCAAAGTTGTTATAGCAACAGATTGATATTGAAGATAGTACTTTGTCAGGTGGTTAAAACAATACCCTGCAAATATCCACACACCCCTACTTCGGTAGGGCGGAAATCGAACCCGGTAACTTAGCTTTATAAAACAAGCAGTAAATTATAGTGCTACGGAATTAGTAAAAAAAAATTACATTCTACTGAAAAAGCCGACTTAATAAAGAAAGTCTATCAAACCACACTTCACTGTTTATGTGTTCCTTAAAATCGAATCATGGACCTTATAAGAGGTTAACCATTGCGCTTCGGAGACAGATATTATTATTACGCTCTCACAGTAAAACACTAAAGATGAATTAAACAGTAATCAAAAAACAATCTCTAAAATTCTAACCAATAAAATAATTGACCTGGCTAGGAGCAACGCATGACACGTAAACCATTTAGCGCGCTTGTGTGCGTGCGTGTTTCTTTTTAATTTCTCAAAGTACCCGCGCTAAACAAATTACTGCCGTAATTTTATCGCCTTGAGTCTCCGCGATCAAAGGCGGACGAGATAGGAGCTGGCGGCATAAAAGGCTTACGTTCATTCGGAATGGCGTATAACGTTGCATAATATTTCCTTTTACAACTCCAGTTAGTAGCTTTGCATTCACCTGTCGGATAGGAATATTCTTCATAAAATCATCCGCTTTTAAACGAGCCTCACTATGCAGTAAATCGATAAATATTCATGCCGATTTCTTTGAGCGGTGATATATATTTTTAGTCTATAAATCTTTTCAGTTCATCTAATGTGTTTTGACGGAAGTGTGACTTAACAGTAATGCAGTTACATAATTCGAATGTACCTCGAGTACAACTTTATAGTCACATGAATATTATAGTCTGAATGTTTTCTTCCAATCCGATTAGCACCCTCAACGTTATGCTGCCGCCATAAAAGAGCTACTATGTTCCGGTAGTCCTACACGTGAGAACCAGAGAGAGGTCCTAGGTGAGCACGTTTCGCCATCCATATTCATCCAACAGTTTAAATTATTTAAATATATACTTGCAGTATGGATTTAATAATGCAAATGGACTAAAAACTCAAAAGTTACGACTTAAATTATTACGAGTGCCTCATTGTTACAGCGATGATTGTGCGATTCCACACCCATTATTTCATCCGAGCAACCGTTGCAAAGTATTTCAATATACGCTTCCAGTATGGAACGGGCTTCCGATAAGCTAGACAGTCCCCCGATTGAATCCGCAGGTAATCACTCAACATCCACTCTATCAAGACTTATATCACATGAATCACCTTGAGATTAATCCCTTGATTAATCGTTGATTGCTCCCTCGTGTGCGCCACCTATGTGAGTATCACTTCTATTCAAGTACATTAAGGCGCGTTCACACACATCTGTCGCACACTGTCAATACTAAGAATCGAGTGTGTGTACATGCACGTGATTTGTGTAATACTTGGTCGGGTACGATCAACAAAACAGTTTATATTGTAATATAAAAAATTTATTGTATTACATAAATTTATTGATTTATTATTTTTTGTAAAACTTTACGACTAGTTTATAAATGGCGGACTTAAAGTGTGACTTTCTTTTCCAATTAACCTAGGATGTGGGGAGAATTCGAGGTAGGCAGAATAGATAAAACTAATAATAAAAAAATAAATAACAAATGTTTGTAAATAAGATAATAATATTTTATGGAAATTAGCATTTAAAATTTATGCCTGTAAGAATGAAATAATGGTAAGAATTTTGATTGTATACCTAAAAAATTGTACCTTTTGGAGTATTATGTTATACTTCTAAATAGTTTATGTCCATCCAAATATTGCCTGGAGAAGGTTGGACAAACTGCCATTCTACAAATTATACAGCTCTTCATACCAATTGGACAAATTGTGCAGATCAGTCAATCGTTAAAAGTTTTGTAAACAGATGGCACTGTAATAAAACAAAATTTTCAAAATAGCATCACGAGAAACCTATGGAATTAGCCACATTATATGATATCGAAAAACATTTCCTATAAATATCAACAGAAAATTGTGATTCAAACGAATATTGACAATTGTATGGCTCCATATAATTTTAGACTTATTCCAAATCGAATTATTCAAAAGTGAAAACCATATGTTTCACAAATGCGGTAGAGAAATGTAAATTTAATACATTTTTAAAATAGGATTTTTCCCTTAATATTGTCTCTATATGTAAGATTATACGAAAAATTAACCAAACAATATACTAAAGTAAACTACTCCAAAATACTATTCCAAACGAAATACTGCACTTTTGTGATATATAAATATCTCTTGTAATTTTAAATTCGTAATTCGTTTCAAATTTAATAAAGACTAAAAAAGAATGGTTTCAAACGGCTGCACCGGTTTCATAAAATTAGCCAATATCAAAAGAATAATCGTTATCGGTTCAGCCGCTTGTGAATTACGATGCTACACAGATATACACGAGCCGCGTACAACGTCCAGGGACGTTCGTTCGGAGATGTAATGAAAATCAACGACTTAATCAAACGGCATCAGCGCGATGCGTTGGAAGTTTTGTTCAACCCCCGATGTGGGCGACTTGACATTTATAGCTCTCTCGCTGCACACCAACCCGCCGGCTGTCCGTCACGTGGATCGTACGCCCGGCTCGCGTCGCACATAGCACCTGCGGACCATTCGGCGCCGGGCGCTCGCGCGGAGCGGTTGTGTTCGCCGCGCGAAAGTTGCCGTTTCTGTGCGGGGGGAGTGCGTGCGTTAGATTTCGGACGTGTTGATGTTAGTGATTTATGTTCTTACGGACTATTTATACGGAGTAATACGGATAAGAGAACATGTTTATTAACAGTGAGGGGAGGACACATATGTGAGTATCATCCGTATTTTGACGTGTTCACAATTTTTAAAGTTATTTATTTAAAAACTCAATCTTTTAGGTACGTAAGTTTATTCTGTATATAAGACGGACTAAATTTCAAATTGGGTATCCATGTCTTAAAATATGATTTTTATTTTAAAGCAATCAATTGGCATGGTTTTCATTGCAGTATTTTTAAGATTACTACAGAATGGTATATTGCAAAAAAATATTTATTTTAACGAAATTTAAAGCGATTAAATTTATTATACCATATTAAATACTGTATAAGACAGTCTTCTCAATTCTTATTAAATTTGTCTTTTTAGAATTAAACCTAAGTTCGATAATTAAATATTTCGTTTAAAAATGTAAGGTCGATTTGTTCCGTTGAGTATAATATAAAGTAATAATTAAATTCATTCAACTTTGCCGAAACCCTCGCCGGGCATGTGCTTTAAGCTCAAACAGATAAGCCTTGCGAATGTCTCGGTCGAGTGAAGTCAACTTCCGGCTTAAACCTTTTTTACGCATACGTTATTGTGTAAAAATAAATTTATGATTAGACATAATTTCAAACTTGTTAAGGATATTTTCGTAGTGTATTCTTCTTGGAAACTATTAAGTAAACCATTGTAAAAGATTGTTACTGAAAAAAGGAAAAAATAAGAAAAACGAATGTATTATATTTCATAAATAATTTTGAATTTGGAAACTGTCGTTCGATTTTCCGATAGCAATGTAAAGGCACCAACAGATAACCTATAACGGTTATAAACCTAGTTAGTTGGTCCAGAATGGAAATAGCGAGGTGTTGTAAGAAGGTTTGGTAAAGGTAAACTAATAAAAGGTAACGAGGGGTTTGTATGTGCAATATCGGTTGATGTTGCTTCTTTTTTTTTTCGACGCCCGCAAAAAAGGAGGTTTTATCGTAATATCTATTCAGCATTCTTGCAACTGAAATACTAAATCGAAATATTTTTTGGTTTTTAGACACAGTATAGACAATGTTTTCAGTTAAGGTAAAAAAACCTTCGGAGAATTACTAAGAATTTTATTTGATATTTTTTTGGTTACATAAAATTACAAAATAAATTTTGCAGTATTTTTATTTCATATTATTAATCGTGCTCTTGTTTATCTTAACGCTTTAAAATCCGGTGACATCACGGTGGTACCGTTATGTTACGAGTGAAAAGTAACAGACAAACAAATCTTTTTCTGTCTTTGAGGCGAAAAACCGATAGCAACATTTTTTTTGCGTGTCTTTCATGTTTATTATGATACAGAACTTAAGCGTTTAATTTTTTATTATTATTCAAAGAACAAACATTTTTTTTTATTTATGAAAATTCATAAATAATTTGCTGAGATAACTGTGAAATGAGAGTGTTATACTAGAAACTAGAGAAATTATTATTTTTCTTAGAACAGTACCTTTCATTTACTTGTATCATGTGTCAAAACGATCCTTTCATCTTTTACATTCACTTATCATTCATTTATCACGACAATTTGCACGGACTCGATCTTCCCCTACATTCGTTCATCCACTTTCAAACTGGAAACTTAATTACCTTGATTGAAAAAACTTGATTACCATAGCTATTCAATTCCTATCGATATCACGCCAGTATATGCTGTTGTAAATAAAATTTATAACAATGACATTCCATAAATAAGTATGTTGTTCACGTAAATAAATTTTTAATGACTTTTAATAAAATTAAAAATTGGTATAGTAAAGTATTTAAACAATTGTTTATCATAAATTTAAACTGAATTAAATAAATATATTATATTGTGTTAGTATATTAGGATAGAATAAAATCAACTAGGAAAATATTTAAAGTAGAAAAAACAGGTACGAGTAAGTATCAAAATAAAGATACTAATTCTATTAATATATTTATAAGTTTACGAATTACATATGGAAACGAAAAACTGAATACGATTTAAAAACGACAAAAAAATATTATCGAAATTGATTTAAAATGCAAATCTAAATTTATAAATAATAATATTTCACATAATTTATAGTTGTTTACTATTAAATCGATTGATTTTATGACGTCATCGTTATCAAATTTTTTTGTAAATTTATCGAGTGTTGTAAAAACGTTATAAAAAAAAGTAAATAACTATTCAGTGAAGTCATTATTTAATAACATTTATAGCGGCGGTTTACACGCTTGCGACAATAAAAAAAGGCAATAATATTACTTCTCGGTAGCTTCCAACGCCTGGGGTGGGTAGGTGGAAAAGTTCTTGAAGCAATGTAGCTCCGCAAGTACAATTATAGACAATTTTTTATATAAGAAAACACAGTGTTTTTTGGTATTTATTTTATGATGTATTTTAAAGTTTTTATTCCTATAAACTTAAGTTAAATTTCGAGTTATTCAGTACTTTCGTTATTTCATATTGACATTTCGTTACATTGTACAAATGTGAGTATTTTACTTCATGTAATTTACTGCTGTTCCCTATCATACTATCCATGATTTTTTTTTCTGATCTTAACACTAGATTTACCGATACATTTTTATGTTTTTTTTCGATTCTGTAGTAGTTTTGGTAATGCTATATTTCCTGTTTGCAATAAAATGTATAGAACAATGTTGCCAGAGGCAGTATAATAAATTAGAAAAAAGTCAAACGCATTTTAGAATGTGAAACCTTGTATCTTGGACTGGTTCGTCAAAATGACGCGTTCGGTAAATCTAGTGTTAAATTATTCCAGCACTTAAATTTTATTACATGATCAATTTACTGATAATGCTATAGAAACTTTTTGCTGAACGTAATTATATATATAAGCGAATTACGTATGCATTGAAATAACATTTTTCGTAATATATTATTATACGACTAAATCGGTTCGCACGATGTACACTGCCGGCAAACCTTTAATCGAAACATGAGGCGAGTGTAACAAATAGGTACACGACAATATTTGCTCTTAAAGCCCGCTGAACGTACGGACTCCGATAGTGGGTGGGCCGGCTCCTATCTCGGATTAGAACAATGCGTGTCGCGCAGTCGGCGGGCGCCCGGACTTGGTTACTTAATCGCCCACGAGCGGCGGAGCGAAGTTCGAAATACCGTTCCCCCGAGAAGCGGCTCGTTGTCGTCGTGAAAAAAAAAAATATATTCGTTAGATAACATCGTAAAGTGATTAACTCCGATATAACGAGCTCCCGTGTTCGATTTCCGGGCTGTATGGAGTCTAGATGCTAAGGTCTTTCGAAGCCGCCTGGCTAGCTAGCCACTGAAATAGCCAATCTGCCGCTATAACAGCTTCGCTATCTACCGACGGTCATACATGTGAGAGTCGGAAGTATTCTGTGCGAGCCAGCTTCAGCGTCTACGGCCTCATTGTCACTTAACATCGAGTGTTAGGCCATTGCCTTTCAGAAAAAACAGTTATTAATGGCTTATGACGCATCAATTAAGGTTTGTATCCTAGCTTTCGTTATGTAAAGAAACAATTTAAAAATTGTTTATTGGCTGTAGGATGAACAACTTTTGCCCCCATAATCGATGAATTAAGATATTAGAATGACCGTTTCAAATAGTAAGTAATAGTAGTAGTAAATAGTAATAGTAATCTAATTATTTTTTTTTTTTCAATATGAATGTACTAAATCCCATCTCGTAAATCGAAAATATCTTAAAGCAATCAAGGATTTATCTAGAGAAACGTAAGTATATTTCCGTCACAGCAGAATTCGGTAAAATATTAAAATTTTGTTTGTCAACCGGAAAAGGGCTTCGCCTTTGAGAATACTTTTTATCAAATAGAAGTTATTCTCTGATATTTCGCGAGGTTAATGAATTGTATCGAAGGGTCTTATATTTTATGAATAAACTGTTGTTATACATTTTTTTTTTCTTTATCTGGATTGTTTATAATCAGTAAAACTTATAAATCAAAGTTCACTGAATTTACATACATTCCTAACCTTATTGAGGTGTGAATAAATTTAATTTAACTGCCTAAATAGCGTTGCGGTAACAAGATGAAATTCAATTTGCCGCCATAACAGCATCTCTGTGTTCCAGCAGCCACACATGTAAAAGCCGGAGTATTCACAGCGAGCATGCTTTACCATCCATGACTTCAATTTCACTCAACGTAACGTGAAATGAAACTTAAGTATTAGCATTATGTTTACTTAATACGGCAGCGCAAGAAAACAAAATGTGTTTTGTCCGCTGACACCAGATCACTCTATGCCTCTCGGTCCTGTCGCTTCACTGTAACCGTGATTATAACCTTGTACTAATAACATCAAATATTTTAAAACAAAAAAAAAGTGTTCAACCAATTTGTGGCGTCTTCAGATGTTATTTCGATAGCACGGATTCGAACACGTGCTACGGTCGTGGATGTTGGCAAAATAATAATTTTTGTTTCATTTAATCACGTAGCTCGGCAATTCAACACTTAAATTGTATAACATTTAAAATCCAATTTCCAACTGCACAGAAATACATTCGTAAGACTAAACAGAACTGAAAACGGTAGCCGCACCAAGGTGTGAAGCGTTTCACTCATTTGCACAACTTTCAATATAAATTTCATTTCCATTTCTCTTTAAACTATAACCTTTGTGAGTTAAGATGGGAAATGTTTAACTCTGTAAAGTTTTCAACTTAACTAAATTCCTCAGACACGGCGCACGGGTAACTATTACGCGGTTCGAGTGTTCCAGAAATTTTAATACTAGATAACTAGAATTTTCAAGTGCACCTCCTTTGACCCGACCTCCTATGCAAAATAAATTATCGAACACTTATAAAACTACTCTATGCTTATAAAATAGATCGCGTCGTGAGGTGAAAGCATGATTTTTAACGTCTATTCTTTTTGTTTATTTATTTACAACTTTTTCTTATACAACTTATGATAGCTAATGGTTTAACACTAGATCTACCGGGTCCGTTATATTGACGAACCAACTCTGGACAAATTTCCGTATCGTAATATGCATTTGATTTTTCTATTATTTGATACCGCCTCTGGCAACATTGTTCTACATATTTTATTGCGAAACTGGAAAGATATGAATATAATAATGCAGTGAATTACTACACTCCAAAATAAAACCATAAAAATGTGTCGGTAAATCTATAGTTAAAATCCGTATTGAGTTTATCTAGATGTAAAGTAATTAACTAAATAATTTATGTATTACAATTGTAAAATATATCGGGTAGTTTGAAGGTACTTAACTAGTATTTATTATGTGGGTATTTGTACATAGTATTTAAGTAACAAAGCTATGGTTTGTATATTAGTAATTAGTTGATACCAGCTTGTTCCACATGTTTTTGGTATTAACGGAAATCTTCAGAAGTTATCCGGCCCTGTAAGATGATGGTTTTGCATCAGCAATGGTGTAACATTTGACTTCAATTTAACATGTTGTGTGAAGTAACAAAGAAGTTGTAAATGACAAATTGTACTCGTCCAAAATACTCTGGATCTCACATGACTGCAGGAACAAAACACAAATTTTATTCTTTTCAAAAGTATAGGTAATTGGATGGATTGTAATTGCAAGGTATTGGAAAATGGATTTTTAGAACAGGAGTAGTCTGGATGCTAGGGTTTTTCGAGCCTGGCTAGCTATCACCCTCAATGTCAATCTACCGCTATAATACCTATTGTGTTCTCACGGATATACATGTGAGAGCCAAAAGTATTGGCCGAGTACACTACCTCATTGTCACTTAATATCACGTGAAATCCGAGGTCGAGTGTTAGCCGATAACCGTTTAAGAAAATGTAACCCTAGATCCTGTTATCAAACTCGGGACTTTCGTGTTATTAGACAAGCGGTAATAGAACACGCCACGGTAACAGACCATTTCACATCCACCCTCAGAAAAAGTTCTCTACAAAGTATAAAATTGAAAAAACACTGAATAGCCAAAAACTTATGCAATCACAGGCCAAAGGGAAACCAATAACTCCACTGTTCCGGCAGCCAAAGCTTTGCCTTCCCTTTTTCACTCGTTATACCTTCGGCCGCGGTGAGTGCATTACAGAGTTTTCGAAGTACCCTCGACGCAGCGCCTCCCGGTCTACTACGGTACTATCGTAGAACAATTTTAGTTTTTAATCTCGCACCAAGTTTTCGCGAAACTGATTAAGTGTTTTTCCTCTTTCGTCGCGAACCGTACGCAATTTTATTAATTTACAAGAGTTACGAAGTTACTTTATTAAAATGTCGAACGCAACGCCGTAACTAATTGTCATTTAAGAGCTACGCTTCTGTTCTTTGTTGTCCGGTTTATCGGGCTGAAAATACGGCATTATTATAATGATTTATTAAAAAAGAATCGCACGTCTATCTCTATCTCTCTCTTTACCATTCTATCATCGTATTTTCGATTAGGTAAGATTGCTGGACAAGATCTCGAGGGAGTTATATAGGTCAACATGTTTTTATAACCAAACCTCGGCGGCTTTTCTGTTGAAGTAACATATAGTACCTAATTTGTTGATTAAAACGAGATATCGCAACTAATTTAACTAATTAATTGTGTGGTGATAATTTACGACTTTTTATTTTATAATATTTATTTTATAAATTAAAAAAAAATTAAAGCATTTAAGTTTGTTTTATTCACGACAATGAGATTTAAATCGTGTAATTTATCGTACAACCCAGTTTTTTTTAAATCTATTAACAAAAATCAAAATTGTTGATAGAATACGTCTCACATGAATCCTAGTAATACCATTGACGAATATCGATTCAAAACATTTAACTCGTTAACAAAACGAATGACTACCTTAAAACTAATTAATAAAATAAATAATTTTCAAGTTCAACAATATGTATGATAGTAAAGTATACGGTTTATATTTTAAAAGCTAAACTTACTGGAACCGTCATTTTGACGGACCAGATCCGGATAAAAAGTTCCGTATACTAATATACGATGGATTTTTTTTTAATTATTTTATTCCCATTGTGGCAACATTGGTCTGTACATTTGAATACAAAAAAAAAAGAAAGATTAGAATGCAATAATGCACAAAATTCCTACAGACTCGTAGAGAAAATCATGAAAATGTGTCGATAAATCTAGAGTTAAATATTTGAAGTATAATATGTAATTAAAACAAACATTTTCATTTTGAACGTTTCAATCAAACGCAAATGCTTCACCGAACGACCTTTTGCCTATCTCCTTGGCGCATTGATCATTTATCTGGGAGTGTATGGTGGTAGAGTTTTTCAAACCCACTTAGCTGGCTACCACTCTCAATGTCAATCTGCTGCCATAAAACAGCATTGCTGTGTTCCGGCAGCCGTACGAGTTAGAACCGAAAGTGTGCTGGACGAGCACATTTCACTATACACGGCCTTAATGTTACTTAACATCAAGCGAATTTGATGTTAAGTATTAGGTAATTGAGAATTACAAAAAAAAAAACAAAAGAGAATTCAATTAATAATATTTATAATATTAACACCGTATACGGCCATAATGTCACTTAACATCAAGCGAATTTGATGTTAAGTGTTAGGTAATTGAGAATAAAAAAACAAAAGAGAATTCAATTAATAATATTTATAACATTAACACTAGCATAGTCATCAATAAGCGCGAGTAGGTCGTGTGATTTTATGTTATCCAGGTGAAATAGCTTAACATATAAAAACAAAACTCCGAGTGCTTTTCATACGGAAGGGTTGGAGCGCTGAATGGACGCTATAAACATTACCCTTGTACAGCGAGCCCGAGACACTCCCGAGGGTTAACGTTAAAACCTGTAGTACCGTTAAGGACTCGACTTCGCGAATGGTTACGGCCAAATTTGACGGCCGGCATCATCATCTTCGCGCCATTAATTTGGCAGTTTTGCTTTTTTTTTTCTTAATTTTTAATCTCGCAACAAAGGCATAATCGCCGAGGAGCCTAAATTATTTTTATAATTAATTATGAAAATACTCATTTGAATTCATTTTACAACATCACGCCGGCTGCGTAATTTCGAATTGAATTTGTTTTAGTATTTTCATTTTAATTTTTTTTTTGGTTCTTTTTCGTTTTAATGATTTCTGTGATTGATTTCATTATTAATTATAATTGTAACCTTATACAGAATTATAATTAACGCTAACTTGGGCCTATTTATTTTAAATTAGAAACTAAAGCTTATTATTTAAAACCCGTGCGATTAACAAGTCTGAATAAACTTAAAAGTTATACCATTTTTTTTTCAATGCTGCCGCCAGTTAGTGCGATTTTCAATTCTAATGCATTAATCCTAACATATAAACTGTACCGAATTTTATATAATAACTGTTGATGTGTATTTTAAAAAACATGTAAGTATTTAAAAAAAAAGTTTGTGATGTCACAGTAAATGGATTTTTCTCAGTAAAATTCTATCTGTCTATAAAAGCTTAAACTATTGTCGAATATAAAAGTATAAACAATTTAGGCAATAAATATATGTAAAATTTGTATAATACAATCTGCTTCGCTCTAGACCGGAAAGGTCAATTTGTTTTCATCTTTTCATCTCGATAATTTTAGTAAGTAGGCCATCAAAACAAGTTTCCCATGATTACTTTATCTATAAAATTATAACTAATATATATCTAATAAAAAGTATTAAAATACTGAACAAAAATTTTTGAGTTCTTAATTTTACTTACATACATTTTTTTTACTTATTTCTGTTTATCACATCCTTCACTATTTCATCTATGAATTCAATCGGTTTATTATTCCGTCTGCTAGTATTTCATTACAAAGTATCTTTCTTAATATTACAATTAATTCGATACCAAGCGTTAGCTCGTAACCGATAAAAAAAAAAAACAAAAAAAAATTATTAAAAATAACCTACAGATATTGGAGAATGTTTCGTTAACGAGAACTTATTCAGGCATAAATACTTAAACATTCACGATACCGCTTAATGATGAACGAAAAAAGAAAATAAACTTCGCTTAACAAACGTTACGCCACTAATTGGACGTACGCAAACACTATCACGTTAACTATTACGGGGACGTAATTCGGAGGCCCCCTGTGCCTTGTCATTACATGCGAAGCCCTCTTTAGCTAACCCCCAAAAGGTTCACTTCAAGTCCATAGTTAAGGTGGGTAATGATTCTTATATAATTATGCTCATTAACTACATCGTAGAATAACTTTGTGTTAGTAATAGCACAGTAACAATTTGTACTTGCGACGCTAGGTACAAACGGAATTTCCAACAGTATTTTTTCACTCGATTAATCGAACTCGATTTCAACCTATGTTAAATTACAATGAGGCCGATGGTGAGATTTCTGGCTCTGACTTCTGACTTCTGGAATGCAGCGATGCTGTTACGCCGGCAGACAGCCGAAGGTGATAACTAGCCGGGTGGCATATGTACTCCCGTGGCGGTTGCATCGAACCCGAGGCCGCCGCGTCACTAGGCAAGCGGTAAAATCACTGCACCACGGATGCAATCAATAACTCATATCATCAACCATCTGTTACATATTACAAATCATTCAAACGAAAAAAAAATAGAAAACCCGTTTAAAACCTCACCACAAAATCTAAAATGCATAATTACAAAAACTCCTTTGCCCTTTTATAATTAAAAAAAAAATAATCTCGTAACACCATTTCGCCGTGTACCATTAACCGTATCTTTTTTCGTTGTGATGAAATTAAAATTTCACACCGCCCCCGCACCGCGTGGAGCATCAGCGGGTTGTGTATAAAATAGGGATACGCCGGGACACGTTGGGTTATTATGTACACCTCAATGAGGGCTTTCTGTTTTTGTCGCATCCATGCTATTATGAGGTACAGTACGTCCGCGCTGGCTTCGTGTCAAAACGTTGCAGCAATAAAAGTAAGCAGTCAACTTTTTGTACGAGTATATTTTTATGTTCTTTTTTTTTTCGGATAGTTTTCAGCCCAGCTTGAGGGAACAAATGGGTATTTTTATAAATAAATTTTGTCTATTATATAAAGAGGTTAGTTAGTATGATAATAAATAGATAAATAAATATCAGGGACATTTTTCTCAAGCAGTACCCTGATCCCAAGATAGGTCACAAGCAGCTGTAGTATAGGTAATCAGAGAATATAGAAATATAATATAATATAGAAAACAACCAGACACAAAACGAATATAAATGTTCATCACATGAATGTTTGTCCTGTGCGGGGATCGAGCTCGCGACCCTTGGCGTGAGAGGCAGAGGTAACTGCCATTACACCAACGAGCTAGTCACTTAAGGAAACTATCAAACTCGAATTCAATAATAGTTATTTTTTTTTACAAAATAATATTAATGGTGCAAACATTAAGTAAATTTAGTAATGAACATTACTTAAATCGATTTAAACTCTTAATCATTAAGCACTAGATATCTTAGGCAAAAGATGAAACAGTTATATTAACCTCTTCAAGGACTATTTTATTATCAACATTTAATTATCAACAGAGAAATATATATAAATATTAAAATTCCAGTGAAACGTATAAATTTTATTTTCATCGGTGTTCAAGTGACGGAAGGTGAAGAAATATTAAAATATAATGTGTATAAAGATTTTCATCTATATATTAATGTCGAATAGATGTAAATGAAAAACAATATGTGGCCAAAGGCTTGAAGCGGTTAAACGCATTTCGAATTTACGCCGCCTCACTTGTTACTATAAGAAAAGGAGAACTTAATAATAAAAAAAAAAATAACTATTAACCTCCATTAATGGTTAAACAACCTACCTCTGGTTAGTGTGTAAATATATAATTAAAAATTAATATTTCATTTCATGACGTAAAATCACGCTCTCGTTAAATTAGAAAATTCACTTCGGCGCCCAACTTTCGTGTCATGCCACAGCACGAAAACTCGACTATTAAAAAAGGTTAAATGTCCATTAATTACTGGCCGGTACTATAAATATTGTTTATCAGGTTTTATGGTTTATATTGATTACAGAGAAAAAAATGCTGATTATACACTCGGACTGGGTCCGGTGAGACGGATGTAATACCCTTAGCTTCGGCTTGGGTCCGTTACGTAGCCGGGTTGTATTTACTCTGTGGCGCGTGTATACGCTTTTATAGGACGCTGACATAAAAACATACGAACCCTTTTTATTGCGTGTACTTTGGCGGGGAGCCGTAAAATATTAGGCGGAGTACTCGCGAATTTGTCCCTTTTTAGAGAGTAAGCTATCGAGTGCCGTTTTCGGGGTCAAATTTCTAGATAATGCCTTATTATGCTTTAATAGTTTAATTATATAACTGGACAGTTATACCGTTTCATTCTATTAGTGACGACGTAATGGATTTTTTTTAATATTATTCTATTCACGATTTGAAAATTTCACGATTGTAAGAATAATAAAATATTCTCACACACTTTTCACTCAGTGGACATGTTTGTATAAAGAAATAGATACATTGCTTTGTTAATTTTTCATTAGGATTTTCGTCTTGGACACGATTAGCGAGTCTTATTACTAATTAATCGAGATAAGGCTTATGTAATCCGCCTAGCTATGCAGCTACCACCTAAGTATTCCAGCAGTCGTGAATATAAGAAGCATATTCTGGACAAGTCCCTTCATTGTCGCGTCTATTGAGTAATAATTTACACAGAGAGAGATATTCTAAAAACAATAGAATGTTACACAAACAATATTGCCAATCGCGAAGCGAAACGTACAAAACGGGAGAGTAATAAAAGTAACAGAAGAAATTGCAAGCCTCTTCAGGCATAAATTATGCAAATGGAGCGAAAACCGTTCCACGGCAATCAATCTATCAAGAAGCAACGCCGGGATTGCCACGCAGCCTCGACGTCGACCTGTCAATACATAAACATTTCTTTATTATTGGCACTGGAGTTAGGTCTCCATATATTATTATGTCTATTAGCCCCAAACAGAAATACGAACACTTTGACGTGCGCGTATTTCGGCGAAATTTTTCAAAATCAAAAGAAAAAATGCAGGTTCTAAATATAATAAAAAAAAATTAAAACTACATTTACCGGTCGTTTTGACAATAATGCACAAAACTACTACGTACTCGAAAAGCAAACCATAAAAATGTGTCGGCAGATCTAGTGTTAAACGCTTAAGTTGTACGTTATAACAAAAACGAACGGCACAAAACAATGAGCTTCTATCCGATTTTTACCAAAAAAACAACAAAGGCTTGGCTAATCTGTTACTTTTCACTCGTAACAAAACGACTACGCTGCGGTGCAGCCGGACGTCAAAGTGTTAATAAAAAAGACAATGAAAACTTCGCGATGAAAATAAATATACGAGATTTTTTTTTTTACCTTCAAACAAGGTCGCCGTAAGTGGTTATATACTTGCTTTTTGTAATTTCGATTCGTTCATGATTGCCTGTTTTTACTAATTCATATTTTAAAATATATATGACATGTTGAGTTGATCTTTCAATATGTTATATGCTTTTTTTTTATTTGAACACTGTTATAGTAGATATGTATCGTGTTACCAGATAAAAATTAATTTATGATGACTCTCAAAGCACTGTAATAAAATACAGCGCTGTAGATAGATAGATAGATAAATAAAACTGATACGTATGAGATTTGAGAAGCCTACAAATACGCGTAAGAGAACTTCGGTTCCTGTCAAATATGTATAGCGAGGTTTTTAAAACAAAAAAAAATGGTTGGTTAAATACCATCACACGCTTGGGATATTAGTCATACCACTGTAAGACTCCAAGATATTCTGCGTAGATCGGACCATTAAAAATATATATTTGAAAATACTCAGTGAATTTTTATCGGTTACAGACTCACACTTGACCTCAAAGTCACAATGTGGCCGCAGATGGTGAAGCGTATTCGCTCTGAATAACTCTGACTCACACGTATCACTCTTGACGTACTCTCGACGCTGCTGCTGCTGCTGGGTTCGGTGGAGTTTGCGCTGTTAGTCTCTTCGACGACTATTACAGCTTCATCGAAACTAGCGCCACACAAAAACATGTTCTAGCGGCCGATTGACATCGAGGGTGTGGTAGCTATCCAGGCGGATTCGAAAAACCATACCACAATCCAGACGCCACTGCACCCGTGGCACGAGATCGAGCCCGGGACCTAAGCGTTACATTTCCGGACATTTGTTACATCAGTGCTTCTTTAAATATGGGTACTATACACGAAGCATCAAAAATAAAATAGTTCATCTATTAAAAGTACTTATGAGATAATATAAATACGCTACAAAAAGTTTCATCGACGTAGTCGAGCAAAAGTAAATGGTATTTAAGTATGCAGTATAAACGCGGGAGTATATAAGGTTTGAAGTCCCAGGTGTGTAGATGTACCTCGTGATTCATTATTTAAGTCCCCGCTTAGACAAGGCACGATCCGGCAGACATGTTTTAAATATACACTTTAATGGAACAAGGAATGAGTGCGTGTCATTCACGTGTCCAAAGTGCGCTATTAAAAGCGTTTAATAATAAAAATATAAATGTAATTACTCCGTAATTATATTTCAAAATTATATTCGTCTTACATTGTTTAGTTTCACCCGCTTTAAATGTGGGGAATTTCAAAAAGAAATTCTTTCCTAATTCATTGACTGTCAACTACGAGATATCACGTAGCTGATGCTGTAAGCTTACATCGACTAAGAATGGTCATTTGAGTAAAGAATTGTTAGAAGAGATGAATGAAAAATGTATATATCGTAGAGTTATCTTATTAATTATCAATTTTTATTATTAAAATTATAACTTAGATCGTAACATCATATATTATCATAATAAAACCTCGACATCCACAATAGCGCGCTATAAATTTGAGCGGCAGTCAATGGGTTAATAGGAAATCCTTACCTCAGAAATGACTAAGAACATCCTACAAATTTCACGTGTCTAGGACTAGCGGCTTAGGCTGTGCTTTGATATCGGATGGGGATTTTAATTTTAGAAGTATATATTAAATCGTATGACACGAAAGAGTTTTACGTAATGATCATGAAAAATCTTGATAACATTAAAGCAATTATTCCTTGTCGTTTAAACAGTTTGCGAATTTCTTACTCATTCTATTTGTTAAGTGGAAAAAAATATTTTGAATCGAAAATAAAGATGTCGATATAACTTGATGCGAGGGCTCGCTCTCTGAACGAAATGAATTGACTCCATTGAAAACGTAACATGGAATACAAATGGAAAAATAATAATGGGGGAGAGATGGGAATATAAATGAATGACTATGTTACTTGTAACCGAAATGAATGAATGAATAACTCATTTGCTTATAAATGATACAACATATATTTTATTTTATTTTATGGCGATCTTTAAACAGTTTATTGTTTTGTAAGCTGTTATGTTGTATTAAATAGTTATTTGCCGCTTACTTTTTTTTTGGGATTATTGTCCCAATGGACATATCAATCCCATCTTATCTTTTTCCATTACAACTTATTTATTACTAAATATGAAACGGTATAGCAAAATTTATAAAGTAAATTAAAAAAAGCTTTTAGTCAAAACGTATCAAAGCTATTCTGCCAGAGTCATTAGATCTCTGTCAATTTTCGAAGTTGGGTCTGCCGGTATGGATTGTATCAGTCTCACATGCATCATATTCATGTGACTGTGTTTACTTAAAAATGTATTCCTTTTTGAACTATTCTGTTCACATTCCATCAGCAAATGTTGAACATCATGCACTTGATTACAGCTGTTACATTTTGGGTAGGTTTTGCCGCTTACTTGTAACGCAAACATTCGAGTTTCGGATCCGGGGTACATGAGTAGTGGCCGTGGATCGTGGTAGGGGTTTCACTAACCTGGCTGGCTGCAACACTCATTGTCAATTTGTCTCTTTACCGGCTCTGCTATGCTCAAGCTGTCGTTGATATAAGAGTCGTAGTGTTCTGGGATAGCTCATTGTCACGTTACGTTATATGAGATTTTGGTCAAATGTAACTAACTACATTGCTCATAAAAACTACAATGAAATTCATCTAAATTACGAGATTCCGAATCCATTTAAATAAAGGAGTGAAGAATTGATTTGAATTTCTAAAATTTATTGATATAGGCATCATTGTGAACATTTGTATTAAGACAAAAGGTACTTCTTCTCGTTACTTTTACTACTGCTTTCTTCCTTTCTACTAGGACTTTCATATAATTTATGACATCTACTATGACAGGTGAGTCAAGTTCATAAGGTATGTAAACAGATGTTCTGTTAACGCTGCATTCTAAAGCTTGGAAATAGTAAATCTTTTATTTAACCAATTGATCATCTCGTCTTTATACGTCTTCCGCCATCATCCCACTTCTTTCTTTTCTATATATCTATCCCTTTCTCTTACGTCTACATTCCGTTTCTCACAAATATAAAATCAACGTTTGTTTGCGTGTCCTTTGTTACCTTTACAAAACGTTCGCAATTATTACGTTAAATCACGTGCACTTAATTCATAAATTATTCATATCGTCAACGAATTATTCATGATCAATATGAATATTTGAATTACTTATTATAATTAACAAAAAAAAAGGAAAATAGACTTTATCTTTATAATCTACGTCGAACGAACGTTTTGTAAATGTATTTGTAAACAAACGTAATTCGAAAGCTGTTTATCGACAGAAATCATTTGAGACTTAGGCCGATGCTATCGCATCTTTTCTTTGATTATTATTAAAGGGGACATCAAAGGAAGAGCGTAGCTCTCGAAAACTTTTCAATGCCTACTCCAATACTTTGTGGAATAACTTGAATATGACGAAATTTAAGTGGGGGGCGGAGGAGGTGGGGCTGCGTGGGGTTACACTAACACAAAGACCATTGTACGGTGAGCTTTTGTGTTACTTGTAACGGAGTACAACTACCTTCGCGTCGACGATGAAGCTTAATGAATGAAATTAAGATTACAGCGGACTGCCAAGTCGGGCTTGGGTGACGAATTTAAGGGACGCACTTATATTTAGGGCACTCTTCACATGTAGTTAATCACACTCCACGTATATGGTTGTGTGCGCAAGCGTCCCAACGATATTCAGGTGTCCGAAGTCAATGTCAGTACTCTTATATGTAACAGTAAGCATATTGTTCTTAAGTATTATTGAATTTTAATTTGATTTATTTCATATAAATGAATAGGTAATTAAATTCGTACTAAATATTTATTTTGTATAAGTATTTAAATTTTGTGGACACTGATTTGATTAATCGGAGGAAGGGAGCGCTAGAAGCGGTGAGAATAGTCAGTTTTGTTAATGTCGTCGAAGTGATCGGACGTAACTTGTATCAAATATTGTCAATTATATCAATAAATGATAATTAAAACAGAAAATAACTTTTAATTGTAATATATACAAGCCCGAAAGAACCCCATATCCATTTAAGCAACATCGTATACTAAAAATTAATAAATAATAATTGCTACATATTTAAAACACGTACACTCTGACTGCCTCCGTGGCGCAGTGGTTGGCCCGTTTGCCTTCTACCATGGAGGTTCCGGGTTCGATTACTGGGCCACAGGAGTAGCGTAGTCTAGATGGTGGTAGGGTTTTTCGAAACCCGCCTGGCTAGCTACCACCCTCAATGTCAATCTGCCGCCATAACGGCACAGTTGTGTTCCGGCGGTCATACATATGAGAGCTGGATGTATTGTGGGCGAACACGCTTCACCATATACGGATTCATTGTTACTTAACAAGTAGCGAAACCTATTGTTAGCCCATAACCTAATAAAAAAACCATGAAGAAAAAAAATGGGAAAATCAAGTCACCTATTGTTTTTTATGTATATGCGTATATAACTGCTCGGGTTCGCTCTGTAGATATGCCCCTGCTCGGAGCTGGTAAGTCCTGGTAAGAGAGAGAAACCTTTGTGTTGCCACCGCGGCTCAAGATCAGCCAACGTAGGGTGTACCCACGAAAAAAAAATCTAATCTTCTCAATACGAAACGTATATTTTATCAACATTTAAAAATGTATTCATAATATTGGCATACGTAAAAGCCGCAATAAACTACCTCGTTTCAACAGACCGATCTACTAAATAAATAGTAGATTCGACCAACAAAAACCGCACGTTTGGTAACTGAATTTCAATATTCATACCCTCCCTTTTCTCAAGTTACAAGTAACGTATAAAAACTTTTTTCATGTTCCCAAAGTGGGTAGTTGGCAGTTCGTAACAATTCCGTTGCATAAAAAAAATTTAAAACTTTCGCAATAGACATTAATTAGAACACGCGCACTCATGACTTCAGCAGTTTTTAATAGGATTTTTGTCTTAAACTTTTACCGCAAACCTAATTATATGGATACTCCGAATATGAGTAAACAAATTTTACTTTATATTATACCATTTTTAACTACTAATTACGCTTAACCGTAAAGATAATATTAAGACTGTATAGTCTGTGTCTGTTGTTTATGATTTGTCTATTGAAATATCCATTGCAAACAGCCAAAAAGATTTTGAATGCCATTTTTGTTTGTAATGCGAATTTTCGTAATATTTTAAACTATTAATAAAACGTATATGTTGCTGTTTGAAGGTAATAAATTCTTTTATGGTTTTAATCGGTAAAAGCACCTTACTATAATCTTGTTTATATCGTTTAAGGGTTTACACTGGGCCTACATTTCACCTGATGTTAAGTGACAATAGGGCAGCAGATGATGAAGAGTGTTTATTCAGAATACTTCTAGCTTTCACATGTATGACTGCCGGAACACAACGACACTTTTTATGGCGGCAAATTAACATTAAACGTGGCAGCTAGCTAAGCAGCTTCGAAAAACCTTATCACCATCCATATTCTACTAATACTGTGGCAACAGGATCGAACCTGGGACCGCCGCGTTACAAGGTTATTATCAAATTAAAGATATGTCATCCCACTTAACTAGTTAACTAAGACTAAAAATAATTATAATATATAAAATAATGTAACAAATTTGAGTAGCGCCTTACAGTTCAAAAAATATATCCTACTCAAATTACGAATAGGCTCAACTGAAATAATAAATAAAATAATGTTACAAATTTGTGGTGCACCTTACAGTTCAAAAAATACATCATCCAACTCAAATTACGAATAGACTGGATTAAAATAATAAATAATTATAATATATGTAATGAAGTTATAAATTTGTGGTGCGGCTTACAGTTCAAAAAATACGGTAATTAGATTTGACTCGGGGAGTTCGCGTGATGGGTCAGACTTCAAGTACTTGAATGTTTAAGTGTATTAATTTGGCCCAACGTATCGATCATTACGTCAACCCTCTTCACGTCCGACGTGCGTGCCCTTTAAATAACTGAATAGATAAAAGTTAATTTATAATCAATTCGTGTGTTAACGCATGAGGGGTAAACTAACTGCGAACTTCCACATATGTAAGTATGTTAAAAAATATTTTTGCGTCATTTAGACGTAAAGAAAAAAAATTTATTATGATTAATTTTAATTATAAATGTAGCGGCTGTTTAACACTACATTTAAGGGAGCCGTCATTTTGGCGGAACAACCTTCGAGAAAAAGTTGATTACAATAATATACGTTCAACTTTTTTATTTACTTTTTTCTTGTTTTTAACAGTATCGCTTTATACTTTGATTTTGCAAAACATTAAATATAAAAAAAAAAACAATATCGTATCAAACTACCGTTTCAAGTGTTAAAGGAGCGCATAATTTAGCAATTTTAACGAAAGACAACAGTGACTTTACAATTAAAATGTCTTTACAATAGAAAAAAAATATCCTTTCTCTTATACCAACCAGTATAAAACACTCTTTTTTATAATGTTATTGTCAATGGGTTAACACGGCTTCAATTGACGCTCATGACAAGATACGGTAAAACCAGTGGCACACCCATACAAGCTCGAAAGGCTTACAACATTTAACCAATTATAGTGCACTAAAATTATTAAATCGCACTTGATAAAAGGTCTAAACATGACCGATAAAGATGATAAAATGGAATTATCACCTCATGTATTGATATTTTAAGTAGATGCATACATAAGTGCTCGTATAATACTCTGGGCTTCACAGTATGACTTCCGGTATAATAACAACATTGTTGCGGAAAGACGATTTTTGGTAACAGCATTCGTGACCCACCACCATCGAAACCACCATTGATTTGTAGAAAAAAAAATTGTAATATTATTTCAATAATTCACTAAAATATGATAAAATTCTTTCTCCATGTGGAGTTCTTATATTTTTATTGCAAAACGCAATTTCCGGTATGGGAATGGCATTACGGGCTGTTATCCTTCAAGACATAAGACATACGAATATGGTATATCGCTTCGGCAAATATGCCACTCTCGATCCCAACTTTCTCGAGATCAATAGACGTATTTGTGCTATTGAATTATCACATTGAGGTGAATTCCGTGTTTCTACATTTTTATTTCACATTGAAAGATAATTTTTGGTGCGGCACAAGTCTGACAAAATATCTTTCTTTTTTTTTTCTTTTCGCTCATGGCGCTGGCTTCTTTCGACCATACCGTCTAGTAGTAGTTTTCCTTTAATTATATATTAAGTTCATTTACGTCTTTCGTAAAACTAACCTTTTTTTTTGCGCGGGAAAAATGCATTGCTACACCGTACCCCCCCCCCGTGGGAGGGTGAGGGGGTGTGGGGCTACCGGCGCCCTGAGAAGGGCACCATAACTGTCTACCCACTAAAAACCCCGCGGCGGTAAACTGCTAATCCTCTTCGCTCCCTCCTCCGCCGTCCCAAACCCAGTCCTCGTCGCCCGACGAATCGGACGACGAAGACGGG